>JPJW01000458.1:0-29734 GCA_000750755.1 Pseudogymnoascus sp. VKM F-4513 (FW-928)
TTGGGGGGGGGGGCAAGGGGAGGGCAAATAGTGAATAAACCGGACCTTATATATATCTATATCGGCAACACTCTAATAATATACAACTAAACTAATACACTGTTCATCCCTCATCAAGGGGCGGTAGATGCAGGCTTGGAAGCCTCTGGACCTGCTCCGGCAGCGGACGCAGGTGGTGTAATAGGTAATGGTACAGCTCGTCGGGGCCTTTTCAACTCCTCCATTGTAACGCCATCCAGCTTCGTAACTCCAACAACGGCAGGGTCGCCCTTCTTCACAAACTCATACAAACCTAATATCAGCGGTTAGTTACGTATCAATACAAAGTATTTGCATAACTAAGTGGCAAAGGGCTTACCTGGCATTTTGTTCCCAGCCAGTCGGAATGCATCACGTGCAACCTGCTCGTGAATGTCTCCCTTCAACTCAAAGATGACTTTGCTGACTGCAATTCTCGAAGCCCAGTGATCAAAAGAGCCCTTTCCTTTTCCCATGCGAACCTAACAGGCCAATGTTAGCAAAGAGCCCCTTTATTCCTTGACTTGACATATGCCGTACCTCGTTTCCGCTGCTATACACTCCAATGCTGGCACAAACTCTCTTGAAGAGTCGATATCGCATCCCTCGCAGCCTGACCTTTATAGCCTCTTCTCCGTTCTTTAACTGCAACGCACTAACTCTGCGATGGTGGTCACACATCCGCAATCCATAGTCGCCCCAAACCACGGTTGTTCCGCGAGAGGACCCCCCAGTCGGCACACGAGGCCGTCCTTTGCGAGATCTTTTCTTTTCCGGTTGCGTAGGTAAAAGCCAGTCTCCCAATGCGGCTGGGGTAGTAGAGAAAGCTCTACGGGTTGTGGATGAGGTCAAAAAGGAAGAGGGGGTCGCAGGTATTTTCGAGAGGGCCGATATGGCTCTGGGAATTGTCGATGGGCGATAGGCCGACGAATTGAGTGTTAGGCGCTCAATACATCCTGATAAGGCGAGTGCTGATGAGATCGGAGCCTTCATATTTATTAAGTGGTGGTTGTGACGTTGAGCCAGTTCGGCCTATAATTTGTCGTGAAGTTGAGCCGCAGAATAGTAAAGGTTCCAAACGGACGGCGCTAAAACGGAACTTTCCCTGGCCAATTCGTGCCCATGCAGCTGGGGTTGACTTTGACGCGTCGGCACATGACTTGGTACGTTCCGCGCCTACCCTGAACGCCCTCGTTAATTAAATCGCGACTACCACGAAGTCCACGAGCATATCAACTGCCAGAGCTAATTACAGGCAAACTCGACAATTTCAAGACAGAGATCCTGGAGCATGTGGGATACATGATAGCTCTATCTGGCTGAATTCAATAATTACACTTGTCGGAATCTGTTTTTATACAGGGCGTGGCCAACATGCCTGCAGATATACGTAACTTTTTTGGTGGTAAGGGTGCCGTCCCTGCCCCAAAGAAAGACAAGGTTGGTAGCATCTCTCTGCTGTTATATGTATCCCAATTCATGAGGATGGGGCGTGCTTTATCGGCGGGATTGCACGACGCCGTCATATCTCTTGGGATTGTTGTGCATGGTATCTGATCTTACTAACCAATATCGTTGCAGACTGAAGTTCCCAGTTCACGTCGGAAGCAAACTCGAAAAGTCATAGACGACAGCGATGGGGATGAAAATGAAGTAAAAAAGACCGCCACTCCAAAGAAAGCTGCGCCAAAGAAGCCCACGAATACTATTTCAACAAAAGGCGAAGAGACCACCACAAGTGATTATTTCGCGTCGCGTGGATCGAAGAAGGCTGCAAAAAGTCCACCAAATCCAAAGAAGCTGACGGCATTGTCCCCACGCCCAAAGGCAAGGTCATCAACTGCGAACTTCGACCCGCAAAACTCGCCAAACGCCAAATCGCAACGAGAGGCTTACAAGAACGCCGGGGACAATGACAGAGGGGCATACGTGGATCTTGACGACCCCGATGAAGGCGATGATATTTTTGCTGCAGCTGTGAATACTGGTGCAAGGCGGAAGGAGGAGGATGATTATATGGAGATTGATGGCGACGAAGACGATGAAGAACAGGGCGTGGTCGCAAGAACAAAACCCAAACCTAGGGATAAAAGGAAATCAGTGAAGGCTGGATCACCAGAGAGTGCCATACTGTTGTCCGAGGATGATGTGATTTCTACTAAGGCATCCCGGAGCGGCAAGCCTGCACCGAAAAATAGGAAGCGGAAGTCAGCGTCGCTGGACCCGGATGACTCCGATGAGTTCGATGCACCCAGGAACGGATCGAAGGCCAAGGATGGGAAGAAACCACCTGCAAAAAAGCCTCGGGCTGCAACAAAGAAGGAAGTTATTCCCGAGAGCGCGGAGATGCAAGCAGTGCTGGATAGTATCCCAACTGTGGAAGCTCCACCTCCTCCATCGAAAAGCGCAGATGGCGAAAAATTCAATTGGAGGAAGGCTGCTGCAGGTGGAGGTAACGCAGGCCCTCCTCCGGGAGCTGGCTCAAAGGAATTGCCGGTTGGAGCGGATAACTGTCTGGCTGGTCTCACCTTCGTTTTTACTGGCCTTCTCGAAACGATTTCTCGTGAAGAGGGGCAGGAATTAGTAAAAAAATATGGTGGGAAGGTAACTGGAGCACCGAGCGGCAAAACGAGCTATGTTGTTCTTGGATCGGATGCTGGGCCCAGTAAACTGGAGAAGATTGCGAACCTCAAGATAAAAACAATCAATGAAGACGGGCTCTTCGCTCTGATTCGTGCGACCTCAGAGCACATGTCACAAACTGGTGGCAAAACAAGAGCAGCTGAGAAGGCACTGGAAAAGCAGAAGGAAGTCGAGAAAAAGATGAAAATTGAAGCAGAGGAAGAGGAAAGGCAGGAACGCATTAAAGCAGCTGAGGCTGAAAAGGCAGCACGCAAAGCTGCTGAATCGCGGGGACTTGCTCCACCCGCAAATAAAAACCTTCCGAACTCTCAGTTATGGACCGTTAAATACGCACCCTCGAAGATGAATCAAATATGCGGCAACAAAGGCCAGGTCGATAAAATCCAGAGTTGGCTACAAGGCTGGCCCAAGGCTCACAAACTTGGGTTTCAACTGCCCGGTAAAGATGGCCTTGGTATATATAGGTCCATTGTTATTTACGGTCCTCCTGGAATTGGTAAAACTACGGCTGCTCATCTTGCTTCTAAACTTGAGGGCTACGATGTTATAGAGAGCAATGCCAGCGATACAAGGAGCAAGAAGCTTGTAGAATCTGGCTTACAGGATGTGCTCAATAACAGCTCCCTACTAGGCTTCTTCGCAGGACATGAGGAGCCGGTTGACTCTAAAAAGAAGAAAATCGTACTTATCATGGATGAAGTTGATGGAATGTCTGCCGGCGATCGTGGTGGGGTAGGTGCACTTGCTAAGATATGCAAGAAGACCGACATACCCATCATTCTCATATGCAATGAGTTCAGAATACCGAAGATGAATCCGTTTCGTCACGTAGTGGCCGAAGTCCCATTCAGACGGCCTACGGTCGATCAGGTCCGGTCTCGTGTCGCAACAATCTGCCACCGGGAAGGGCTGAAGCTGTCCAGGGAGGCAATGGACGCATTGATCGAGGGAAGTAACAAGGACATAAGACAAGTCGTTAATATGTTATCCAGCGCCAAACTGGATCAGACCGCCATGGACTTCGATCAAACCAAATCTATGTCGAAGCAATGGGAGAAACACGTCGTTTTAAAACCCTGGGACATATGTCACAAGTTACTTGGGAGTGGGCTATTTGCACCATCAAGCAAGTCTACTCTCAACGACAAAATAGAACTCTACTTCAACGACCACGAGTTTAGCTATTTGATGATCCAGGAAAACTATTTGAGAACGAGGCCTCTAATGCCCCCAAACCAGAACTTGTCACCGAGGGAACAGAGGTTGAAAACCTTAGAATTGGCGGACAAGGCGGCCGAAAGTATCAGTGATGGCGACCTTGTTGATCGAATGATCCACGGCTCTCAGCAACAGTGGAGCTTGATGCCTGTACATGCAGTATTTAGTTCGGTTCGACCTGCAAGCTTCATGTCTGGCGCCGTAACTGGGGAAATGCCGTTCACAACCTGGCTTGGGAACAATAGCAAGCATGGCAAGCTTAGCCGTTTTGTAAAGGAAATCCAGTCCCACATGCGACTCCGGACTTCAGGAGATAGGCATGAGATCCGGCAGCAATACCTGCCCACTCTCTGGACCCAGCTCATCAAACGGCTAGAGACAGAAGGGAAAGACTCGGTTGACGAAGTTATCGATTTGATGGACAGCTATTTCCTAACTCGAGACGATTTTGACGCCATTATGGAACTTGGAGTTGGACCTCAACGACAAGAGTTGGTAGCGTTGGAGACTCAGACAAAGTCAACGTTTACTAGGCTGTAAGCTATATCACGTCCGACACATTTGAAGTCGTTAACTAATTTGGTGTGAATAGGTACAATAGCCGGACCCACCCGATGCCTTTTATGAAAGCGAGCAATGTGGTTGCTCCTGCTAAGGCTACCAAGGAGATGCCAGACCTGGAAGAGGCTATCGAGGAAAGTGATAATGGCGAAGCTTTGGTGGAGACGCCAGACGACAATGAAGAAGAGGATATGGATATTTCAAAGGATAAATACATCAAGAAACCGAAAGCTAAGAAAGCAGCTGGGAAGAAGCCCAAGGCCACTGGTGCCAAACCTAAGGCGAAAAAGTAAAGGGGGGGCTGTTACTTATGCATACTTCTACGGCTGCGATGAGCCCAGTGGAGTAGTTACTTGTCATACAGCCCAGCGGCGATGATGTCTTTTTAGGAATGGAAGTGCCATTCCTGACTTCTTCATGGCTATATAGCATACCAGTGTACCTGTGTTTACCCCTCTGGCATCAAGTGCAATAATGTACATTTCAATGTTGATATTCGAAACTCTGTTGCATGCGTTGCTATTCTAATTTGATCGATGGAGGATTGTTATACTGGATTGCTTTGAAGGGTATACTTTCTGCCGTGGCTCTTTCTTCTACAATTTCTGACGGGGCAAGTCAACCCCTTTGTTATCTTCCACCCCCGAATATTTGTTCGGGTGGTTCGCTTTGCTTACACGTTGCTTTCCACCACTCACTATCATATTACATTCACCCAGTGCATACCACTATATCGCCTTCACCTATAGATCAGATCCACATTGCCGTCACCTATAGAGCCGCGGCCATGTCGTTAATATCTCGGAGAAAATCAAGCGACTGTATGCGCAGGGAATATATTGTCTCTCAAGGATCTACACCACGTGGACTTGGAGTCATCGTCCCAGAAGAAATGCTACTGGAAGGTGGTCCACGACTCGAGCACCTCCCCTCTGGACATTATGATGGCCCGCAGGTTGAGTCCACCAGGCCCGGAGAGAGTTCTCCGTATCGGATGCCAGGATCAAGGGCACAACAAACCGTGACGAAAACAATGTTGGATACATACGCACTCATGCGAGGACGCCTGGATCGAGGAGAACGTGGACCACTCTACCAAGAAGGGTTTACCTACAAATCATGGGAACCAAAACCGGAGGACGATGACCCAAAGCTTAGCCCAACAATCCCTTGGGAAACTTTGTGAGGAGAACTGTGACATATAAACAGCGATTCCGTACTGACATCTATTAGTGACCATGAAGACAAAGAGAGAAAGGTACCAAAGGATGCTCCAACTCCAGATCTCAATGGTGCCAGAGAACCAAGAGCGAGAACCTTTTCTGAGAGACTCGGCCAAATCGGGTATGTGAAGATCAATGGTAAGGTTACAGACCCGGATAGTAAGGCGGACGTTCTGAATGCCCTCAACGGAATCCCGAGCTGCCCTCCTCGAGTCCCGGGCTTCCATGACCCCCTCCTATCAAATGTCATGAGCAATACGGAGCTGAACGAATATTACGCTCAATTTGTTCTCGACGTCGATAATGAAGACGATCATGAACGAGACAACGAAGGGAACCCTCTCGATAACCGCATAAGTCCAAGTACGTTCATGAAATGGGCTGCTGGTGCAGGAAAGAAGGACAGACTTAACACAGCTGAAATCGAGGGGGACGTTATGGAACGGGCTAGGCAGGAAGAGTTGAAAGGGGAGAAGCCGCCAGGAAGTCCTCACCCGTTGGTATGGTCTGCCCTCAAACCGCAATATGACGAAGAATCAGGAAGCGCAATTTCCCCAGCATATTCAGTCGAAGAGCACCCAAGCCCACTGATGTCACCCCGAGGTAAGCTGGTGGCGAAGGAGTATTTAGAGAAAGGACACAACTAACAACAAGGCAGGAGTTAACGTGAACAACGTACCCGGCATGTTCTATTATATGTTACCAAAATTTAACGTGCTTCTGGCTCGCTCTGCATTTTATGATGGAGGAATTGATTTATCTCCCGAGGTGTCATCGGAGACTGAAATTATCACGGATGTGAGTATCATGAGCACTAATATTAACTTAGCTAATATATGCCAGTGGCAACTAGCAGACGCACTTGGGGATGGAAATAGAGAGCTAGGAATGCGCAGAATTGATGCGATCAAGCAGGAATTCAAGGAGCTCGTGGCGGAACGTGATATCGAAATGCGAAAGGCGACGGAAATGATGTTGCTAGTGAACTCGGCGAAGGATACTGTCAGTCGATTAGGGGAGATGATATTCGCTCGACGACATGAGATGACAATTCCCAGACGCCATGCCCGAGCTGATCAGCTTGTGGGCGAGTGGAAGGAGCACTTGTGTCAGCAGAAAGCGAGGGCCATGGAGTTGACCAAATCATTGGGGGCTGAACTTGACACTCTTCGTGATGTCAATGTTAAACTCGTTGGCGAACTACAAGACCTTGATGAGAATTTGGAGAACGATAAAAGCTGGGCTGAGGTTTGATTTTTTGGCCCTTGTTCTGGCTGAGGTTCAGAACGAGTACAGGTCCACTAGGGAATGGCACAAGGTGGCATGTTTGGATATGAAATACTGACTAGCCCTTATGGCACATCGTTGGGATTTGGTATCAGATGAGGCTATTCATTCTTGGGCAAAAAGAAAGTTTGTCACCAAGGCTACTTATGAAGCCTGGATCCCGTCTAGTATTTATATTTCTATTATGACGGGGCAGTTTTTGCAAACTTGCCACCCCTTTTAGGTTCATGGTACAATAATAAAACATGCCGTCCCACCAATTGATCCGAGTCCAACGCACTCCTTGGATGCCGCTAAGAGGGGAGGGATATATATACATTCATAAGAAAACGCCATCCATCATCCCAAGCCTGATATACAATAAAAGTACACTCCAGATGGCGTTATAGGTTGCTGAGTCCCTAGGCTTCGCGCTCAGTTATTTCTCACAACTCCGACTTGTGCGGCGCGCATGGTACGGCCGTTCAACTTCCACCCCTTACGCTGGGTCAACATGACGGTGTTGTCCTCCTTTCCAGCCATTGGTGACATGAACATGGCCTCCATGAAGTTGGGGTCGAACTTCTCCTCAACCGCCGGGTTGATGCGCTCAAGTCCGTGCTTAAGAAGTGTCTGCATCATAATACCCTCAGTCATCTTCAGGCCATCGTAAAGGCTGATCAGATCTTGCACGTGCTCGTTCTTTTCAACCGGAGTCAGCTTCTCTTCTGGAACCATCGCCAGAGCTCTGTCCAGGTTGTCAACACTCTCGACTAAATCCTTGGCGAACTTTTGGATGGCGAAGTCCTTTGCGGACTGAATCTCTCGCTTTGTGCGCTCTTGGAGGTTTCGGTAATCGGCGACGGATCTCAGGTATTTATCCTGCAGAGAAATGGTTAGCATATTTACCAGGAAAGAGCATGCCCCAAGCACGTGAGGTAACCGTGGCTGCAAAGGGGTGAGGGTGAATTGAGGATAGCGACATACCTTAAGATCTACGATCTCCTTATTTTTGGCCTCAAGATCCTTCGCAGCGGTATCCTCTGTTGCCGCAGCGCCTTCCTCAGCTGCCTTGTTGGCCTCTCCGTTGGTTGCGTAGCATCTCGCAGAAAGAGCTAGCCGTGGGCTTTGCGCAACATACTGCGAGGACCTAATTAGGGATCCTGCAAGGAACGGCTTCGGCGCCGTTCGCACTGCTGCCGACCGGACTTGTGTGAGGAGAATTCGTTGAATCATGTTTGTTTTTGGTTATGTTGCAATGATGGAGATGGTCTCTGGAATTTATTCGCGGCCATAACGGACAGAAATTTAGCGTTCTTGGCGTGGAATGGCATAGCAGGGGCGTTATGTAAACCGAGGAAATGCCGAGTCCGGTGGGTTTGTTGGCGTTACGTTATGTTCAATGAGCGTCGCAAAAAACTGACTTGGCACCATTAATCAAATTATAAAAAATTATTAATGTATACAATGTAAGATTACTAGTACATGAAATTGATACATTTATTTATTTTACAAGGTAAAAAGGCGAAAGGAACTTCGCTCTCCCCCTATTCCATTTGTGGTGTAGAGTTTCGGCTACCTCAGCTCAACTCCAAACCTCTCCACCAGTTCCTTTCTAACACGATCGTGGTACTTGTTGGCCTCGTCGTTTGTTAATGTCCTCTCCAGGCTTCTGTAATTAATCCTATAACATAAGCTCTTCCTCCCTGTTTTAGGATGGGTGAACTCGTCGATAGCCTGGACGTCTTCCACTGTATCACCTGCAATATCTCGCATAATTTCCATCATATCGTTCTCATGAAAATCTTGGCTGTTCATTTTCGTTCCGCCGCCCGCAGCAGATGATGTAGATCGTAGCCAGAATGCTACGTCCTTATAGCAGGCTGGGTGTTTAGAAAATGGGACGAACCTTTTCATGAGTGCTAAATCATCCGAGACCCCCTTGAACTGTCCGAGAAATCTTTCGTCTCTCGACCAGAACAAACGGATATCGGGGATTTCAAATAGAAGCATCGCTATCCGCTCCAGTCCGATGCCGAAGGCCCATCCAAGTTGGTCGGGCATGCCCGAGTTGGTGAAAATTTTCTGATTGATGACACCCGATCCAAGAACCTCCAACCAGTCACCCTGCCAGAAAACCTCCAATTCCCATGAAGGACTTGTAAATGGAAAGAAGGCCTCTACCCAACGGATTCTAAGCGGTTCCGCTGCGATATCAGCGCTTCCGCTAGATGCTCTCGCACGCGAGAAGATCTCCGCAACCATCAGCTCCAACGATCTCTTCAAATGAGCAGAGATAGCTTCCGACTCGGCGGCGGTGTGAGGAGCCTGTAAAGGATTTCTCTCGGCGTGATGGGGTGGGTTTGGATCTTCAACTTTCATGTCGTGTTTCGGAAGTTTTTCATAATCTTCCCAGACTGCTTTGGCAATATCGCCGCCTGGAACCTTTGTCCTGTCCCACATACGGGCACCTTCCATTTGGTGGAAAATCGGATAATGGCTGCGGTCGATTGCATCTCGTCTGTACACATCGGCGCTTATGAGAAATCCTTCACTTTCATTCCGGCGAAAGGTGTCTGCTTGATGCGCGCTGGTATGGGTACGCAACACGGTATCTTTATTGACATAGTAAGTGTCCGTCTTACTTCGGCCTGGGTGGTCTTGGGCGAATTCTAGCGAATCGAAATTTTGGTGTGTTGTTACGACAGGAAAGAGATTGTTATGGTATTTGTACGTAGGAGCAGGAAACACCGACTCGATTATTTGGCGGGTTATGGAGATGGGGTGATCCTTTTGTAGGTGCAGCTGGCGCCCAACCGCTGTATTGATTGTCGAGGGGACATTGTGCCACTCATCTGTTTGGTATTTCTTTCCACCAATTTCAACGATTGAGGGTATTTCCGAGGCTTGTGGGAGCGGGGTAGGTGCGGCTAGAAGCAACACCAGTTAGTTAATATGTTGAGGCCAACGCAGACGGAGGAATGAAATATACCAGTTGCGATGCGCCTACGCCCCAAGCACGCGTTAACACTGGATCTACTTGATGTCCCTCCCCGTCCTATGAGAATGGATAGAACATCGCCCCCCGCAAGTATTTGCAACCTGGTTACCAACGTAGGCCGCATGGCTTGACCTTCAACGGACCATGGACGTCCCGTCGCTACGAGTATTGTCTGGAGGATAGGTATAACAATATATTATCTACGATCGACGTTTCTATGTAGCCGGGTTTATGTTTAACCGAGACCGGTCATAAATTATCTTAGGGGACTATAGGGACCCGAGAGCCGACCGGACATTAAGCCGCGCCCAGAGGGACGATTGGCGTGCCTTATCTGACGTAGTGTGGCTGATTTCGAATCTGAAAATAATCGAGAATTCCGCCCCAGAACTCTATATAGGGATGATTCGACGAGGATTGTTGTTTTCACCCCCACCCCGACTATAGAAATATACGGAATGCCTCGCGTGGATCAATTGGCAGTATGACGTCCTCCACGACCAAGCAGGCGAAGCAAGAGCTGTCGCGGAAGCAAGCATGGGATAGAGCCCATATTCGCTACCCATTCTGGTTTGGAGGCAGCGCGAGTTGCTTCGCCGCATGTGTAACACATCCGCTGGATCTTGGTAAGCTGAACTGGAACCTCTCATATGGATTTATGTGCTAATTTCTCGATAGTTAAGGTATGTCATATGCGACGTTAATGCGCAAACGCAGAAACCCCATCCTCGATGACCTCCCAGTCTAACTCCGGTCCAGGTCCGCCTCCAAACCCGCAGCGCCAATGCCCCAACTACCATGATTGCGACGTTTGGCCACGTCGTGAAGAATGATGGGTTCCCAGGACTTTACCGCGGTCTCTCTGCGTCCCTACTCCGACAAATCACCTACTCAACAACCCGTTTCGGCGTCTACGAGGAGCTTAAGGCCGCGGCCACGACCGAAGCGTCAACGCCCTCTTTCCCACTACTAATAGGCATCGCCTCTGCCTCTGGGTTTCTCGGCGGATTTGCAGGGAACCCTGCTGATGTCCTAAACGTTCGGATGCAGCATGATGCGGCACTACCACCTGCTGAGCGGAGGAACTATAAGAACGCCATAGATGGCCTGATCCGCATGACGCGCGAGGAAGGATGGAAATCATTATTCCGCGGTGTATGGCCCAACAGCATGCGGGCTGTTCTCATGACAGCATCGCAGCTTGCCTCATATGATGCTTTCAAGCAAGCTTTGATCGTGCATACCCCTCTTACAGATAACTTGACTACGCATTTCACAGCCTCCTTCATGGCTGGCTTCGTCGCCACAACAGTCTGTTCCCCGGTGGATGTAATCAAGACCCGAATTATGTCATCTACAGAGAGCAAGGGCGTGGGGAAGCTGCTGAGGGATGTCTGTAAGGCTGAGGGAGTCAAATGGATGTTCCGTGGATGGGTTCCAAGTTTCATACGCCTGGGTCCCCATACAATTGCCACGTTCTTGTTCTTGGAGCAACACAAGAAGATCTACCGAAAGATCAAGGGGCTTGAGGATGTGAACCTGGCGTAATGATAGCAGTGACGAACAAGGTGGCCACAAGCTCCACTTCTGTATTATTTACACACATGGCCTGGCGTTGGACCTGAAAGAGGGACTTACAGTTTATTGGCCACACCACGCATTGCATATAACGGCGTTATTGTATATATATCTGTATAGACGTCAAGAGGCACTATATTGAATAGACAAGGTGGATTTAGTTTTGAATAGACATTAACACTTGGTATATTATGTGTCTATTGCTCCTAATCGATGTGCACTTAACGTGGCACCTTGGATCCGTATCATACGTATCCATAAAAGACCTTTTTGACGCCCGCTGTCCATGCAATGAGACTTGCAACTGTTGGTACAATGTAGTAAAGCCACCTCTGGCCTGTTGCAAGCTCCCTGCGAAAGATGGCCGAGTTAAGGTTACTCTGTCCCTATGGCCTATTACCCCTTTCTTTTAGCAGGTTACCAAATTGGTAGCAGCCTCGCTACTCAACCTCATCAATCCCACCCACTCGGTGCTGCTGGCTGTCCATAGGGGGTCGCGCCGTATGGAGTAGCAGCACCCTGCCCTCCCCATGCACTCACGTTTCCTCCATTACCGTACGGCGTCGTGTAACCTGCATCACCCCAACCAGCATTACCCCCCGCAAATTCTGGGCTCCGAGGCGCAAATGAATCACCTCCGTTCATGCCATTTTCCATGCCACCACCATCACTCAAGCCCGCGATAATAGTCGCTAGTTTCTGCTGAAGGACCTTAATACCTTCCTGGACAACCGCATCCGGCTCCAAATTTCCAGCACTCTCGAGCTCGAAATAGAAGCTACCCGGTACAGCATCGTAGTCGAAAGGCTCGCCTTCTTGAGCTGGCTCCTCCCAGTCTGCGTATTTAGATTTCGGCCTGTGTATATGTTAGATTTCGCTTCTCCAAGGGTTATCCTGCGCGGAGCTGGGAACATACCATTCTTTAGCTGGATCCTCTTCGAACCAAAGATCCATATGGCGTAATTTGTTATGAGGGTCATACTCGAATCCAACCGCCGCGGTGGGTGCCCACTTTGCATGCTCTTTCGCGATTCCCTTCTTGGCAATGCACTTCATTTTCAACTCTTGTCCTTTCCTCAGCTTACATATCACAGCTCCATTGGCCTGTTCATCCGTAAAGACAGGAATCCCCACCCAGGCATTAGCCTTGAGCGAGTCAACCACCAGATCCCGTGCGTAAACTTTCATAATTTCGTCGCTGTCGCATTTTGCGTTGAGGAACAGAGTGACGCTGCATTGCTCGCAGTATTGCTCACATTCGCAATCCCGGGAGTAGTTGACATCTGCGATATTCTTCGAGTTGAGGGGGATGAGACCAAGGCGGTGGGCTAAGAATTCATCGGCAAGGACAGAAGTATTCGCTTCCACTTCAACGAGATCGATGGCCATGGTGGGGACTTCTGCCAGGATGACACGACGAAGGGAGTTGGCGAAGGATAGGTCGACATTGGAGAGCTCAAAATCCACCCTCAGATTATCCGCCTAGGTTCTGGAGTCAGCAGTTGCGGCGCAGAGGGAGAGAAAGTCAGCGAGGAGGCTTACATCGGATATCTTGACCTGCGGTCCAACAGCCTCATCCAAATTCATGGGATCATAATCCATCTTGGCCGTGCGCGAGAGGGCTCGCGCAAAAGTCTGGACAGAAAGATCAGAGCAGTAAAGCTATGCAGAGACGCAAGTCTACCAAGCCTCCGCCGTGACCTGCCTCTTGCGACCACAGGGTTTGAAAGACGCGACAACGGAAGGCGAGGGTCGAGGAGTGGATCAGGTCGCTGGTGCTGGTGGTAGAAGATTCGGTGGCTTTGCAACTGTGGCTGCCGCAGTCGTCGTCAGTTGCTGTCGTGTGGGGATGGAAGGGTGGAGTTCCGGTGGTGTTGATATCGTGTAATTTGAAGCTGCGCCGACTGAACAAGGGTGCTGTGCACGATTTGATGGATGATCTAAGGCTCCGCGCCAACCCTTGTCTCGTGTGCAGTGCTTGTGCACGAATGCGCCGCCACGGATAGGCGTCTAGGTTGTGCCTAGCCTGGCCGCGTGCACGCCCCTTCCCACGTTAAATTCACTGTCACGTGTTTTATGTTTCCTGCACAATAAACTTCACTCATAGCCACTATTTTTCAAAGAGACGATGTATAGTGAAAATTTACAGAATACACCGGATAGTAACAACAAGATTACATTTTTATGTCCCCATATATCAGCTAAATGTGTTCATTGCAAGGCATAATTCTCTTTCACGACTCTGTGCTGTTCCTGTATCTAGTTAGCGCTGTGTCCCGTGACTTGGCGCCGTGTACGGGTGTACCTTAGAGTATGGCGGGGGGGCGCAGCAACCCACCACTGGCTCATGACGCTTGCTTCGGTTTCGCTGTCGCCGACTTGCCACCGCCCCCGCCGTCCTCCTTGACTCGATTCTCAACAATTTGCTGCGGCTACTTGGACTTCAGACACCGCCAAGCAGAAATTGGTTACCCAAACGCCGCCAGGAAAGCCAAAACGGAAGGACGCTGCTGACAGACCTCGTCCATACCCACCACCCCCTCATATATATTCACTCTCCCACGCCCACCCCTCAAGAAGTCCAAATCCCTACAGTCAAACCACAACCTTCTCAGCATACCAGCCTTACTAGGACTCCTATACTCACCACGCTATAACACGACATCTACACTTGAAGCACAATGGCAACTCAGTCAAGTCCAGAGTCCTCGCGGGCATCCTCTCGCTCACAAACCCCTCTCAGCCTCGATATCTCCGCAGTTCCGCCTCTCCAGCAGCCTACTCCTCCATCCAACACCCTCATTATCACAAACCTAAACGACCTAGAAATCTTCCGACCTGATAACCTTCAAACCATCAGAGAGCTTATCAACTCCTCGGCGCCTATCCACTCTTGGGCACCCCTCAAATCCTTCCGCCGTATCATCGTATCCTTCTTTGAAGAGGAGTCGGCAATCCGCATACGACAGATCCTCGATGGCGAACTCATAATGGGCGAGTGTGTGAAGGTGTATTTCGGCCAGCCAACATCCATAGAGACCAAGGACGAACACCTACCCCTGCCTGACGCTGGCAAGCTCTTCTTTATCTCTCCTCCGCCATCCCCGCCGCACGGCTGGGAGGTGAAGCTTGAGGACGCACCAAACAAGCAGGTCCACGCAGAGGATTTGGCAGAGGCACTGGCAAAGCTACACCACAGACCGAACACGGATCTCCCGTCGTCTCCATTGAGTGAAACCGATGGCGAGGGCCGGAAACGAAGTGGCAGCACTACAATGATCTACCACCCGCAAGACCACGGCGACAGCCCTGCGCTGCCTGCCATCGCGGTTGAGGATTTCACCGACGAGCCTGAGTCAAACAGTGATATGGATATCGATAGGCCGATCTTGGCACACACATCGAGACCACCCGTCGAGCTGATGTAGGAGGATGGAATTGGCATTTTAGTTTAGGCGTTGGGACAAGCATGGCATTGGAGGCATTTTATGTGGACGGCGTTTCGAGGTGACATACTAGTTCGGGTGATTCCCAACTATTGAGCTGGAGCCAACTATGGTGGCCGTATCGGAGTAATAAAATACTTTTAATCGTACTATTCGACCCTCATTTTACTTGATATCAGTGACTTCAACGATATTCACCACAGCGGCATAAAAGCGGCATAAAGTGCCAATGCAAGATTTTTTGGCGTTCTTGTAAAAGGGCAAGTCTCCCGCACGCAGTAATAGATGGAACAAGTAGATTAAGTTTCTCGGTTCATATACATTGTTGCATCTCAACCTAGGTCGCAGCTAGTCTATTGATACACCTCTCCCTCTCCAAAACATTCTAATTCTATCTCCCTTCTGACCAAGCCATTTACAAAGTGTCAGTGAGCAGCTTGTTCATCTTCGCAATGCGGGATGAAACGCTGAGGTCGATGGTGCGGTCGCCGATCTCAACAACGAGGCCGCCGAGGATATCGGAGTTGACCTTGTTGGTGACGGTGAGCTTCTTGCCCTGTCCAACGTACTGGGACTTGGCAACGGCAGACTCGAGGCGGGTAAGGGTCTTGTTGTCGAGAGGCTAGTATAACAGTCAGTTTAGATCGACCCGTAATTTTATCGACAAGGGCAACATACAGTAGCGCTGGTGACAGTCAACTCAATCTCGCCTCTGGCGGCACCCATCAACTCGCCGAACTTGGCGCAGACACCCTCGAGAAGGGCCAGACGGTTGTTCTCGGCGAGAGTGTTGAGGAAGTTCTTGACGGTGTCGCCCTTGTCCTGGCCACCGGTGTGCTTCTGGAGCTCAGCGATGATGGCGGACTTGTCCTCGGTGGTGAGGGTAGGCGCCTGCATGATGTTGGAGAGCTTTGGGTCCTTGACGTAGACCTCCTGGAGGGAGTTGAGGGCCTTGGCCACGGTCTCGAGAGACTGCGACTTCACGGCAGCAGTGTACTGTGGGAAGTAAATGTCAGCATCGTCACATGCATTATAAGCATCCAGGCCGCCCGGTGATTGACATGGCCAGCCATCGGTTCATCGGTAGGATGTTATAGAGATCAATTGACGTACCAGAGCACTGGCGTAGGTGCCATCGAGGCCATAGAGGGCGACAGGAGGCTTGGTGTCGGCGCTGGAGGCCGGAGTTGCGTACGAGCGGATTGCCGGTTGAGCGGCGGCTCTGCGCGCAATTGTCACGCGTGTTGCGGAGGTGTTCGCAGCCCGAACAAATGCCCTTGAAACGTTCATCTTGATGACTGCAATTGAGTGCCTGCGTGGGGGTGGAAGTAGTCGTCGGAAAGAGATTCGATGGCTGTCGTCCGGCTACACCTAGGTTTTCGAGGTCTTGGCGTCCGGTCCCAAGCCGCATTGACGCGCTAGGTCTAATTGGGAACGCTGGCTTGGCGAGGGTCCAGATACTATAATTTAATATGAATTTGGGACCAGAAAACATTCGAAAGTGCATCAAATCTACGTATACGAAAGTCTCTCGACTGCAGACTTAATATAAAATATAGACGAGCACTTAAGTTGTTTTGCATGGATCGCAGCGGTCTCCCATTGCGCTATAAATTCTCTCGGTCAAATAAAGAGAGCATGTTACCCACCATGGATCATGAACAGCTCATTCTGCTAATACGCCAGCAACCCGTCCCATAAACGCCTTAGTTCCGTGTCTACCGTTCCTCATAACTCCATTCTGCCATGTAGTCCTAATCGCTCCTGAGCATACTCTCAACCAGGTCACCAAGTGGTCCCCAGAAATCCTTGCCGCTTGCTAAGTTGTGCTCATCAATGAAAAGCACGTAGTGCTTGAAGCTTGTGTTCAAATGGGCCTCTAAGCCCAACTCTCTCACAACAGGGTAGTGGTGGCAATATATGTGTGCATACACTCGGTACATCCTCTTGAAAACCTGTCGAATCATCGATGGGAATGATTTCGGGAACGGAACACCTGGAACGATTAATAGCTGCATTACAAAATATGCCAACTAGGTACACTCACCAATGCGGCTTGGGAACACAGCTTCGTTGTCGATGTTGCTCTGAACCCATACCATCAGATGCTCAATATAAGTCGGGGCTGGCATCTTGGTTGGCCGTTTGAAGTTCTCGGAGTCTTGCCAGAGATATTCAAATCTGTCTTTCGTCAGAAATATTATACACCTGTGTTTATGGGCATATTCACTCGTCTGTGGCTTTCATCTCTGGGCAGGACTGCGGAGAGCAGAATTCCGTTATTGATCCATAGAGTAGATTGATGTGGTTATAGAAATCGACCACTACATAGGTTAGCCTTGTATTATGCTCAATCTGAGGGCGCACGACGACGTACTGTTGACGGCAAGCCATTCGTTCTCATCCTCCCCTTCTGGAAGCTTTACAATCTTCCGAAGGCTGCCACCTCCCAGGGTTGCTTCGGCATACTGGCGTAGCTGATAGCTACTCGTTCCTTTCGTTGCGTTCCTTGGTCTGAACTGGTTTCGGGTTCTTTGGTTACTGGAAGACTCTTTGTGTAAGCTGAGGAAAACATATACAGCAGCTTCCAGACGTGGGGAAAATAGCTCCAGCTGATATTTCACAACAGTGCCACCGACAAGTGCCTAGTTGCAAATAGAACATGCTCTGGGGTCGGAATATTCGTATGTAGAAAGGTATATTTGAATGCTATGGTAGTACTGACACTGTGGTAATGAAGGAAGTCATCTTGATTGCCCGCTTGGTGGGGTGATCCCCGAATCTAACATCCCAGCCGTTAGCACAACAGTTGACAGCTGAGCGAACACACAAGACCAAAGGAAGAGGAAAAAGGATAAAATACGCATATAATTCTAAGGGAATCTAAATACCTTTAACAAATAGAAACCTCGAGACCTTCGTTCTTGGATCTGTGGTCGGACGCGAGCTGCAGTTCTGTTTACTTGTGAACCCTGGACAGAGCAACCATCATACTACGCAAGATAGACAGGGGTGGTCTTTGCGCCTAACATATTAGGCATATATATCTGGAGCTGGTCCGCTCGTACCTCATGACGGCTCCCTTTGGCTTCTTTTAACCATGGTTGCAACGCTACCTGCGTCCCATTATTCGTAATTCACTGAATAATATAACTATGTTAATATATCAATTAAATACAGCGCGCCTCCAATTGCATCCATGAGCGCCGTCGCAAAGCTCCTTCAAGTGGAAGGAGCGATCTTAAACAGACCCCTAAGATGCCTCCGCCTACTTCAAACATTCGAGTCTGCGTAGAGTGGTCACAATCGACAGTATTCGCAGGCGAGGAAGTCGGATGCAAGATAACATTTAAGAATATTGCCGCCATACCAGGGACTCCACGCATTCCGCCAAACTCGGGAGCCCATGGACCGTCCCCGTTGGGAGAGCGACACCGAAAGACAAAGACAACGACCTCTTCACAAATATCCGATGGGCGGGGAAGGGCAAGCAATGTCTCTAATTCACTTTCATTGCCTCACAAACGTGGGCATCGTTCAGCATTATCTCTGAATGTTCCGGCGTCAGGAAAATACCAGCAGCCTGATGCACGCCTAGGAAACGACAATGTCTCCGAGACCGCCCCCCGAAGTCAAGGGCATAGCCACCGACGATCTGTTTCAATCATATCATTAGGGGCGAATGAAACCGCTGGTAGTGATATCTCGGGTTCAAATTCAAATGAGCCCCCCCGAGTTCCGTTTAGACGGCATGGAAGGGCGGCCAGTCTACAGATTGTGCCTCGCCGGCAGCTGCCAAACGGCAATGGTCCTAAATCAGCATCATCATCAGCGCCGCCCCATAGGTCGGCAACTCAGCCATCACCATTATTTCAGAACCATTCGTTATCGGATATATCAACATTGCGGGGAGAACTTGGACCACATAGAAAGTCAACCAACAGTTTGGACACCCTAACATCTTCGAGCGCACCAGCTGCACAAGGATTTCGAGCCACCAGACGACAAGCGTCCGCGTCGCCTTCCCAACAGGGCTTCAAGTTTCCCAACACTACTTTTAGATTCCCGGCCACAAACAGCCCAGGAGGTGATGAACAGTCGCCAATAGACGCTACAGAGAATGACCAGAATGGTACCATTCATAGTCCAAAAGCGTCTAATAGTTTCCTCGCCCCTCCATCCAAAGATGATACGGCTCCGGTACGAGACCCAACCACGCTCGCAGCTCGAATTCTGTCGCCTATGAATAACAACGGCGAGACACCCAGGAGTAGTGGCGAGTTTTACTCCCTGAGTAACAATTCAACCGAAACATTGGCGTCGGAGTATATTCCTGCACGCGCAGGACTCCTCGGATCCCGTTCAGACCACACTCGCCAGGCTTCAGTAGCGTCCGATGTAAGTCAATACCGGCCTACTGTCGAAAGCCTCATGATGGGTTATGCACAAATTCAGGGATCCTTCACCCTTGATGGCTCCTTGATCGACCAGGAACCATTTGAAGAAGTCAAAAGAAAAGGGGTCGTTGGTGGCCAAGGTGGTGGCGTGATTGGTGTCGAGAAGAACAAGAGGGAAAGTGGTTTGCTCCGCGGATTTGGCTGGGGCAACATCAGCGAATCATTGGGCGGTTTCCTCGGCGGGGGCGACCTCAGCAGTATCAGAGACATGCGAGGAATTGCTAGTTCACGATCGGTTCCCCTTTTGTCGACTCCTCAGTCCATCCTTTTTGTTGACTTGAGACTGGCGCCTGGGGAATCAAAGTCTTTCCAGTATAAATTTAAACTGCCGAGAGGACTGCCCCCCACACATCGAGGAAGGGCCATAAAGATATCTTACCAGCTAGTCCTCGGGACCCAAAGGCCTGGAGGACTAAAAGAACAGCAGATAAAGTCGGTAGAATTGCCATTCAGGGTACTTGGGAGTGTGAACGATCGCGGTGAACTTCTTGGTCACGATCTGATGTCGCCCTATATAATTTTAAAGGACCAAGCATCTATTCGGTCTATTTCGGGTCCGGCAAGTAGCGATGTGGAACAATCATCCAAGGCAGCGGCATCAAGAAAGAAAGCTCTGTCATCACACGATGAATTTCTCTCGTACGTGGATGACCTATTAACAAGGCCTCGCCAGCAACCAGACCTTTCTCTCCTGTCTCCAACAGCGCCTTTGCAACGGCGTCGGCTCTCAAGTATACCAGGGCCTGCTTCAGCAAAAGAAGCCATTGACATGGCGATACTGCGAAGTAATCTTGCAACGGACATGCAGCAGAGCGCAAATCGTTTCGAGATCGCTCGCGGCGGGCAAAGAATTGCCGTTGTCATGCTCGCTCGACCAGCATATCGCCTTGGAGAGACCATCACGGCCATTATTGAGTTCGCTGATGCAGAAATTGCATGCTACGCCGTGCACGCATCGCTAGAATCATCTGAAAAGGTAGATCAGTCGATAGCGTTGCGGTCAGATGCCAGTATAAACCGTGTCACCCGTAAGACGCACGCCTCGCACTCAGAGTCTGCATTGTTTTCAAGAAGAATCGTGTTCTCGCCATCGATACCCGTAGCTTCAACACCAAGCTTCATCACCAGTGGGGTGTCCCTGGATTGGAAGATTCTAATCGAGTTCGTAACTCCGCGAGTCGATCGCACAAAAGAGGGGAACCCTACTTATGAGTCGGACTTGCTTGAAGAGGTTTCGCGAGATGACCGTGGCGCTGTCTTAGCAGCAGCAGAGACATTAAACTGTGAGAGTTTTGAGATTGCGGTGCCTCTCCGTGTTTACGGCGCCCTAAGTTCAAATGACAAAGAGGGCGTGGAAGAGCATAAGGTCTGACGAGCCTATGCCAATGGGGATAACAGATGGAGATGTAGCGAATGAATGTTAGCCAGCGGTCTCTAGAATAGAGTAATTAATGCCTTCGAGGCGGATTTGATAGAAGTTATTACTACTGTACTGTACATCTACCCGTGATATATTGTTGCCAAGGAAACGAACGGGTTGTTGAGTGGGCAGACTGTGGATTAGATATCGGCAAATCGTCATCCGACAACTTCAGGTCCGGATGCTCTGTAAACGAGTAAATAGCTGCGAATTAATCATCTGGTGGTATTAATATTAAATAAGTAGTGTTCCCGGAAATCTGGTTGTTAGAATCGTCGTGCAGACTCCAAAGAGCTTATAGTTCTTCCACCCCGGAATTGCAGGCATTATATGTAATCACCTCCACCCTCTAAAACACTTCGCTTGGTGAACAAACTGCCAGCCTTGCCCCACCATCAAGGACCTTCCCAACTTCACCAGGATTAATGACCAGAGCCGCATCTCTCTTTCACTATAGGATCCTTCCAGCGCAAGCTGCACCGACATATTTACTTTAGAGCTGGCAACATCTTAAGCTCCTCTGCGAATACCACCACGACCGTCGTCGTCGAATCGTTGACGCCATGGCGCTATCCATCGCCGAGCTGGACGCGACCGTCCGAACCTTCTATGAAGGCCGAGGAGAGCAGGTAAGTTAACAGGCATCTCCTGGCACTCATGATCGTATAGAAATGATCACTAATTCATCGATGAATAGCAAAAAGCTGCTCAGGCTACGATGAACCAGGTAAACAGTTCCCCGCCCCGCGAAGCTTCGGCCAACAGCTAATATCCCGGCATAGTTCAAAGAAGATCAAGATGCTTGGCTGCTTGTTGATAAGATACTTCAAGAGGCTACATACCCACAGACAAAGTGTATGTTCCGGTTCCCTTGTGATGGAGCTATTTCAGGGCACGGCTAACGGATTTAGACCTTGGGTTACAGGTGCTCGACAATGTGATTATGACGCGTTGGAAGGTCTTACCAAAAGAGCAGTGTCAAGGTTTGCCTTTCTCTATTAGCCCTCTATTCAGCTTGATGCTGACTGTGCCCAGGTATCCGCAACTTTGTGGTTAACTACATCATCCAATGCTCCTCGTCGGAGGAGTCTTTGAAAACACAGCGGACCCTTCTCAACAAGCTCAACCTCGTCCTCGTCTCTATCCTCAAGCAAGAATGGCCTCACAACTGGCCTACGTTTATCAACGAGATTGTTTCGTCCTGCCGCACGAGCTTGTCTATCTGCGAAAACAACATGTCTATACTGCGTTTACTTTCAGAAGAAGTGTTCGACTATTCGGCCGATGCCATGACATCTACGAAGACCAAGAACCTGAAAAGCACCATGTGCCTCGAGTTCTCGTCGATTTTCTCGCTCTGCAACGAAGTTTTGACTACGGCTAACCAACCTAGCCTCATCAAAGCAACCCTCGAGACACTACTTCGATTCTTCAACTGGATTCCCCTGGGCTATATTTTCGAGACGCCAATTATCGACACCCTCCGTACTCGATTCCTGAAGACACCAGAGTTCCGAAATATTACACTGAAGGGCCTCACGGAAATCGGTGGTTTGAAAACGGAGGGCCATGGCCTGTACGACGAGAAGCAAGTCCAAATGTTCACCGAGGTCCTGACCACCATTTCGGAAATTATTCCCCTGTCGCTGGATTTGAAGTCCACGTACAGCTCGAGTAATTCAAAGGATCAGGAGTTTATCCAGAACCTAGCGCTATTCCTGTGCAACTTCTTCTCCGTGCACCTCAATCTCATCGAAAACTTACCAAACCGAGACTTCCTCACACATGCGCACTTCTATCTTATTCGCATTTCTCAGATAGACGACCGCGAGATATTCAAGATCTGCCTAGAGTACTGGACTAAGCTTGTCCAGGAATTATATGAAGAGATGCAGTCGTTGCCGATTACAGATGTGAACCCCTTGGTCAACATGGGCGTCGGTGGCCTATCCAACGGTGGAGCATTGAACCCGAATGTACTGGCGAATTATCCATTGCGGAAGCACAAGTACAACGAGGTGCTCTCAAACTTGAGGACAGTCATGATCGAGAAGATGGTTCGACCAGAGGAGGTTTTGATCGTGGAGAATGAGGAGGGAGAGATTGTTCGCGAGTTCGTCAAGGAGAGTGACACCATTCAATTATACAAGACTACACGCGAGTGTCTGGTTTACCTCACGCACTTGGACGTCGTTGATACCGAAAATATCATGACCGAGAAGCTCTCTCGCCAAGTCGATGGCAGCGAATGGTCATGGGCCAACTGCAATACGCTGTGCTGGGCTATCGGATCGATTTCAATGGCCATGAACGAAGAGACCGAGAAACGTTTCCTAGTTACAGTTATCAAAGACCTTCTTGGCTTAACTGAAATGAAGAGGGGGAAGGACAACAAGGCTGTCGTCGCCAGTAACATTATGTATATTGTTGGACAATATCCGCGATTCCTGAAGGCTCACTGGAAGTTCTTAAAAACTGTTGTGAACAAACTCTTCGAGTTTATGCACGAATCGCACGAGGGAGTTCAGGATATGGCATGCGACACCTTTATCAAAATTGCTCGGCAATGCAAGCGTCACTTTGTCGCGCTTCAGCCAGGCGAGCAGGAGCCGTTTATTGAGGAGATTGTGAGGACAATGCGGAAAATCACTTGCGACCTATCTCCCCAGCAAGTCCACACATTCTACGAGGCGTGCGGTTACATGATCGCTGCCCAGCCACAAAAGAATGCCCAGGAAAGGCTGATTGCAGAGCTGATGTCCTATCCAAATGCTGCTTGGGACACTATTATTGGCCAAGCCACGGCAAACCCAGCGATTTTGCAAGACGGAGACACGATTAAGGTTATCGGCAATGTCATGAAGACCAACGTATCCGCCTGCACATCTATTGGAAGCTATTTCTACCCTCAAATTGGGAAGATTTACCTTGACATGCTTTCCATGTACAGGGCAACCAGTCAGATGATTTCGGAGGCAGTGGCTAGGGATGGCGAGATTGCTACCAGGACGCCCAAGGTCCGTGGCCTTCGCACGATCAAGAAGGAGATCTTGAAGCTTATCGAGACCTACGTCGAGAGAGCGGATGACCTTGAGATGGTACGCACCAACATTGTGCCGGCCCTGTTAGACGCCGTCTTGGTCGATTACAACCGCAACGTTCCAAACGCTAGGGACGCCGAAGTCCTGAAGGTCATGTCCATCATCATCCAGAAGCTCTCCGGCCTTATGGAAGATCAAGTGCCAGTCATCATGGAGAACGTCTTTGAATGCACCCTGAACATGATCAACAAGGATTTCTCCGAGTTCCCTGAGCACCGTGTGGAGTTCTTCTCGCTGCTACGCGCCATCAACATGCACTGCTTCCCAGCACTCCTCAAGCTGGATAACCGCCAATTCAAGTTCGTCATCGATTCCTGCATGTGGGCTAGCAAGCACGACAACCGCGAGGTCGAATATGCGGGTCTCAACATGTGCCTCGAGCTCATTACAAACATGGCCGACACTGACCCACAGACTTCGAACGCTTTCTTCCAGCAATTCTTCCTTCCTATTCTCCAGGATGTCTTCTTTGTTCTCTGTGATAACGACCACAAGGCTGGGTTCAAGTCGCAGTCGACACTTCTTTCGCGGATGTTCTACTTCGTTCACCCAGGTGACGGCACCCAACCTAAGATCCAGGGCCCTATCTATCCCGCCGACCAGGCTCCATCGGGCACCAGCAACAAGGACTTCCTTGGTGGATTCGTAGCAAACCTGCTGCAGACCGCATTCACAAACCTGGCACCGTAAGTGTACCATCCCGCCAATTTCCATCGTACCTACTAATCCATCTTTATAGTCTCCAAATTAAGTCCTTCGTCGAGGGCCTCTTTACCCTCAACCACCTAACCGACAAGTTCAAGCTCAGCCTACGTGACTTCCTTATCCAGCTCAAGGAGTTCTCAGGCGACAACACCGAGCTGTACGCCGAAGAGAAGGAGCAGCAGGAGACCGCCGCGCGAGCTGCCGAGCGCGAGCGCCTGTCGAAGGTCGGTGGGCTCTTGAAGCCATCTGAGCTCGACGAGGATGATGAGCTATAAGCGGACAGTTGGGCGTAGGGTAGCGACGTCTCTCGATGGTCCAGAGGTACTGCTCTATGATAATGAGGGCGTTCATAAGTTCCGCTTTTGATTTTTGAGTCTGAAAAACGGGGGTTGGTATTCTGCCGGGCCCCGATGATTTTTATTTTCCTTTCTTAGAGTTGATATGTGGCAGCAAGGAGGGGGGAGCTGGGTGGTGATGAGGGGGTGTGGGGGTCACGATGGATGGATGGATGGATGAAGATGATGCCGATTCTTTCACGGTGTATGTAGTGCCTGGAAAAGATAATTAACAAGCACAGTGGTAGTTATGGTAGTAAATGATACCGTTGGTTGACGTTTTATCGTCGATGCAATTTATTATGAATGAGGTCAGGTTTTATATTACTCTTGGGACGGATGATGTAGTAGTGATTGTTTAAACTAATGGAGTATTGTATGTCCTATCTGTTCAGAGGGTACCTCTCGGTTTTGATTGTGAAGTTGTAGAGATAGGGGCAAATAGTAACGTCGGTTGACTTTTTATTCGTAGCATCAATTTATATGTCTGATTTATATTCATTTAATGTTTTGCGTCAAAATAATTGTAAACATGGCGTATACAAGATCAAATTATTAATATACAAGACCCCCCAAAAATAAACAAGAACCGATCAATTATAAATATAACCCACCTCTACGCTCCCAAGTTAACCCAAGAGGTTGGTTCGATGGATTGTTCGCCCAGTCATGGTATTATGTGTAGGTTCGAGGCGACGGGCAAAAAAATCAATCGGTCCTGTGCGGGTACAAGTAGCCGGATAGCCCAGTCCTCCCATCAAAAACGGATCCGAACTGGTGTATCGGTAACATATCCGCCTCTCATGATCACTGATCAGAACCCGCGGTTGCGCGGGGTTCGACTCCCCGGTTCGGAATACTTCAGAACCATCTACTCTCAAGTAGATAGCGTCATATTTTTTTTGCTTTTTTTTTTTTTCTAGGTTTATATTTCCGCATGCTGATACGAGTACTGTTCTAGTTTTTTTCTTATCTTTTTTCTAGGACGGTTGGCTATGTCTTTTTGTGTGTGTGTGACCCCGCATGCTGCTGCTTGCTCCCCGAGGGGAAAAAAATAAAAATTCCGATAACCCGATGGACGCACAAGGCTGATATCACGTGCACCCCGGCGCTTACTCCAAACACTTTCCGTGGTTCGTGGTGTTGTTTGACGGGAGCGGGAGGTACAAATGGCCAGGTACTTCAGCCCAGCCTTCCCAAAACATCCTAATAATAGCAACTGTTGCAGTGTCATTCTGAGACGATAACTCTCGACTGCATGGTCATCACGATAATCGTGGTAGTCACGGTAATCATGGTAATCATTACCAAGTTAGCTCACTGTCACTGGCGTCTACTGCGCCTGCAGCTGTTTTACAAGACTATTTTGCAGTACTATGTCAAAAAAAGCCAAGGTTAATATTGCCAGCGAAGTCTTGAATCCTTCGCAGCCTTTCTGCAGAAGCTATTTACCCGTACAGAGTATAGACTACAAGAATACGCATACTATGGTGGCTAGCCCTCACATCAGCTTACGACGACTGGTTGCGGCGCAGGCATTGTTTGTTCCGGTTGCTCCGCTCACGCCGCATCAGCAGTGGCTTGGCTGGATTGTGTGCCGGCCTTTGCGTGTATGCAGTACACAAACAAGAAATACTCAGTACTGCGCAGACTTGTTTACGGCATCACCAACAATATACATGCCAGTATACATGCCAGTATACATGCCAATATGCATGCTATATCCCCCTCCAAAAACTCACTTTATTGCGCCAAGTATACCTAACTGTACGGGTCTTTCATAACCCTTTAGCGGTGTCCAACTGCCGTAAAATATCACAACTCTACTGTATTCTACAGCGCTTTACTGCCCTGCCAACGCCCCAACTCTAACTAACTTTGCTAACTCCGCTGCTAACTCCCCACTGTAACGGCGGCCAAGACGCCGTTGTGGATGTCTGGTGGGTACCGTGGCGCTGTGGTGGTAGCCATTAGCCCATGTACACCCCCGTACGCCCCCAGGGAAGGCTGTGTCGGCTGGGCGGCATGTTGATAACCAACCAAACCTCAAACCTGAGACTTGGGCCTCCCCAAACCAAAACTCAACCTCTTTCTATTATGCTGTACTGTTCCCTCGTTACTCTCTACACATCCTTACTCTGTTAATATCCTCCTCGTTATTTACAACATCTATTACTCCTTTGTCGCTCGTTAAATCAAAGGCTTCGAACGCCTGAAACATAACAAGACCCCTAGAGCGCCAGGACTACACCTTGCTGGAGATAACGAACAAACACTCGCTGCATGACCGGTATATAATTGCTATTAAATCGCCCTGGGGTTGGGCTATTCGTCCGTTGCTCGCCGAGTTTGGAAGCGTGGTCTTGGACCAGTGTATATAGAATAATATTGTCTGCGTTATGAGGTTATTAAGATGCGTCGCGGCGGTCCTCGTCAGCGCTGGCTTCTCCCAACTCGCCCAAGGTATGTTTACTACCACCAGTCATTCGGCAGGCAGATCCTAACACAAACGATCCAGCACATTCAGTCAAGCGGGCGCCCTTATCATATCTCTCGATAGTCGATGAACCAGTAATACACACGCCGTCGCATCGTGTACATGCGTACTCAACCTTCGATCTCTCATTCCATCTCCATGGCCGACAGCAGTATATCAAGCTGACGTTGGCGCCCAACGAAGATGTCATAGCCGAGGGGGCAATGGTGAATTATATTGGAGAAGATGGGCAGGTGAAGAGCGTGGAACTGATAGAGCGGACGGATCACAAGGTCTTCAGAGGCCAGGCGTGGGTTCGCACTCATGAGGACACACAATGGACCCATGCTGGGTGGGCGAGAGTGATGATACACCGGGACGGCGAGAATCCTCTTTTCGAAGGCGCTTTCAGGATTGATGGGAACCATCATCACATTCACCAGAGGAATAGCTACGTCGCGATGAAGCACGAGTTGGACCCCTATGTGGAGGATGATAGGGAGGACCTTATGATTATCTGGAGGGATTCCGATATCACGACTGAGGAATCCGACAGAGGAGAGCTCAAGAGGGATTTGAACGGGGCATCGTGCCTGTCGGACGACCTGGAGTTTAACATGATGCCCGATCACCCGGTGTATACTCAGGCTACCACTCGGTCTACTATCATGAGGAAAGGCGAATCCGTCTGGGGATCCATTTCGACGAGATCGATATTCGGCAGAGATATTGACCCCACCGGAAACCTACCTGGAAACGGAGCAGGTGTCAACCTTCTGAACAGTATTGGAAACCCAGCCGGCTGTCCCACCAATCGAAAGGTCGCTCTGGTTGGAATCGCGACGGATTGTACATATACTGCTGCTTTCAACTCGACGTCGACAGTACGTCAAAACATTATCAGCCACATGAACTCGGCATCAGAACTGTACGAAACAAGCTTTAACATCTCTCTCGGGATTAAAAACCTCACAATCATGGATGCTGGATGCCCTGGAGTCGCCCAGGCCAAAACACCATGGAATCGGGACTGCAACTCGGGACTTCAAATCCAAGACCGCCTTAACCTTTTCTCGGCCTGGCGAGGCTCCAACCCAGACAGCAATGCCTACTGGAGTGAGTCTACCCCTCGCAATTGATGATTGACTTCTAACATATCTTAGCTCTCCTCACAACCTGTGGCACTGGCTCAGCCGTCGGCCTCTCATGGCTCGGCCAAGCCTGCGTCAACACCGCGCAATCCTCAACCCAAGAAGGCACCAACGACACTGTGTCTGGCGCCAACGTCGTCGTCAAGACGGACACTGAATGGCTAGTTATCGCCCACGAAGTCGGACACACCTTTGGCGCCGTCCACGACTGTGACTCCACCACCTGTAACGACGGCAAGACCGTCGCAGCACAACAATGCTGCCCTCTCTCCACCGACAGCTGCCCCGCGGGTGGCAAATTCGTCATGAACCCCTCGACCAGCCCCGGCATCACCAACTTCTCCCCCTGCAGCATCGGCAACATCTGCAGCGCCATCGGCGGCCAATCCGTCAAGACGAACTGCCTAAGCGACAACCGCAACGTCCAAACCATCACCGGCTCCCAGTGCGGCAACGGCATCGTCGAGATGGGCGAGGAATGCGATTGCGGCGGTGAGGGAGCGGACGGGTGCGGCGACAACCCCTGCTGCGACCCCAAGACATGCAAATTCAAGACCGAGAACAACGCCGTCTGCGACCCCTCCACCGAAGACTGCTGTCTCGAGACCTGCCAATTCGCCGCCTCCACCGCCATCTGCCGCGCCTCAACCGGCGAATGCGACCCCGAAGAAAAGTGCACCGGCAAGACAGCCTCGTGCCCAGCGGACGTCCACAAAGACGAGGGAGACAGCTGCGGCGCCTCGGGCGACGGCCTGACCTGCGCAAGCGGGCAATGCACATCGCGTGACAAGCAATGCAAGACCCTCATGGGCGAGCAGTACTACCAATGCAGCAACGACGGATGCCAGCTCTTCTGCGCGACCGACGCCTCGCAATACGTGTGCAGCGGCCTGACCCAGAATTTCCTCGACGGCACCAAGTGCGGCGGCGGCGGGAAATGTAATAACGGCGTGTGCAAGGGGTCCACTGTCGGCGGGCGCATCAAGGAGTGGGTCGATGACCATAAGCCCCTCGTCATCGGACTCAGCGCCGGCGTGGGCGGATTGTTGTTGCTGGCGATCATAAGCTGTATATTCAGCTCGTGCAAGCGCCGAAACTCAAAACGCAAGTACGTACCCCCGCCCCCCGGGGCGGT
>JPJW01000465.1:0-10712 GCA_000750755.1 Pseudogymnoascus sp. VKM F-4513 (FW-928)
CCCTTCACCATCTGCCGCCCATCCTCAATCCTGGACGCCCCCCCCACCCTCTGCCCCTCCTGCCTCGCCATTTTCGCCGAGGCCGGCATCGATGGCTACTCCGCTACCCGTTTGGTCGGCCAATTTCGCCGCCGCGAAAATTACGGCGGCGTCCTCATCCCTCGTCTCGGCGAGCAGGGCATTAGGATGATGGACCGCAATGGCACGATTTTTGGCCGCATAATCCCGAGGGGCGCGTGGTGGAGCGAGACGGCTGGCAGCACAGAGCTTGAGAGTGCACGCGGTCGCACCATGCGGCGGCAGCAACAGCAGCAGCAGCAGCAGCAGCAGCGCGAGGAGCCTGGGAGCTCGACTCTGAGGGCGAGTCCTAGGTCTCCGACTCCGGCATCTCGTCGATCCCCTGGACCAACAAGGAGGGGGGGTACAAAAGCTTGAACAGAAATAGCAGTTTGTTTTAGATCTGGTAAGTTATTGTCCCCAACCCCCTTTCTTCACGTTTCCCCTTTTCCCCAAAAAAAATAGTAGGTAGGTATTACGGTGGGTGCGATACAAGGTATCTATCTATCTTCTTAGACAATTCAAAGACTTACCTCAATCATGCTTTCAATCTAAATACGTGACATCAAATCTTCCATTGTGACTCCAATGCCATTGCGTCCCATTAAAGGCGGTTGGACTGGTCTCATTTCGAGGGAAGCCTAGTCAATCACTGTACTTACAGCTGTCCATGCGAGTAACCGTCACATACGGCAATAGACTCAAGATAATTAGGACAATTAGAACCCGCGTCCATTGTCAATGATAGTTTAAACTTACTCTGAGCACGTTCTACTTATGGCTTCTATCTTTTGTTTCATTAACCAACTCTGCGGTCTTTTCAGCAAATACGTGCATTGTGTGTGCCTGGTATCATCGGAATAAGACTGACATATCTATTCCGGCCAGCTCATGAGCCTGAATAGCTCACGGTTGAGCCAGAACATATCCAATACTCCAGCCATCAACTCCATAGACTACTAGCTGGTACTTCTTCTTGGGATGTGACAGGCCCAGCATATCCAACGCGCCAACGGCTTTTTGTCATCTTTAATATTAGGTAGAAAATAACTTAAGGGAAAGTTTATGTAGCTAGCTTTAGACCAAAAGGGTGGAAGGTGTTCGTAGGAGGAGTCGGCTGTACTATACCTGCCAAGGATTGTGGGCAAATCAGCACTTCAAAACGTGACATTCAATCTCGCGACTGCCGCTCAAAAACACCAACATTCAAATATCCCAATCTGATTTTAAGTAGCTGTGGCAGAATGTCGTGATTTCTCTACAACCGCTTTCGCAAAGCTATCCCTTCCCGTGGGCATACCGTAAGCACGGCGCCATACTCTGTAGGATCAAATTCTGATGTTTCACCGCATCTCCCTGCACCAACACGCACCCCTACGCCCCCACTCCAACACCTCAGCCGCACGGCCATTTCACGCATGCACTGCGACTCCTACGACCTAAAATTGGTATCATTGGGTGATCCTAGCATGGTATCGCTGTTGAAGTTACGGGCAAGACGAGGCTGTGGGATCGCATTCCCTGTTGCGGCCCCCAGCGACATGCGACCACTGTCACAATAAGACGCGGGACGTTCCGTAGTTCCTTAGCGGGGGAGGGTAATATGGAAGAGGGAAGAGCTCAAGGATAGAGCTGCCAGGAGGACATGGCGCCGCTTGAAACTTCATCAGATAGGATCGCTAGCCTTGTTGGTTCATGATGTATAAGGACGGCGTTCGTCCGTCGAGCAATGGGCCAGCGGACAGAGGCCGGAGCTCAAGATTAAGCCATGTTCGGGTCCTACTTTCTAGTCACTCTTTGTTGGGCTATTTGCCTCAGCTCCGTTTCTGCTGGCGTAGCGTCCTTGAATAGCAATCTTCAGGTTCGCAATGGACCAGCGACGACGTCGTCAGAGACTCTGTGGGCTCTTCGCCGGGCACTCTCCTCTGCTGCAGACGTGAATAACGATACTATATTTGAGAACAGCACGTCTCTCGACAAGAGCTGGGATGGCGCGGTTTTGTTCCACTAGTACGTTTTACAGTTACATATCGTTGTCGAAATGGCTCTCCATCTTGATTGCTAGTATCTAAACTGTCTATAGTGAAGATGGAGCTGAAAATGGCAATGTTTCTCTCGCCGCCAGCGTAGAAATAATTTGCACGACGTGCTATATTAAGGGGCGGGCCAGTGCGAAATTTACTGTGGAGGGAGGGTTCAACTTCAGCGAGGCATCTGACAACGTCAAGTCTGAGATCGGAGCAGAAATCAAAAACGTCACCGACACAATTGTTGACTACGTTGTAGAGAGTGCCAAGGATGTCACGGATAGTGTGTTACATGGCGACTTCGATGGTTTTGACTTCCCGCCATTCGATATTGACTTCGATATCGACGTGCCCAAACTCCCAGAATGCAACCTCAGATTTCAATTCGATGATCTGGAGCTGTACATGGAAATCGACACCATTCTATCTGGAAGTGCCACGTATACCCTCAATTTGTATACGTCAAACACTCCAATTGGGTTTGGTGTTGGTAAGGAGTTGTTGCTTGGAGTGGTCTTTTCTATAGATTTAATCATCAGTGTCGAGGCCGAGGTCGATATCAGCAGCGGCTTCCACATCCAACTCAATGATGGAATAGCCATTGATATCCATATGTTCGACCATGAAGTCTCAGACATAACTTTGTAAGCCAATACTTCACCAAAACGTTTGAAGCTCATACTAACCTATCACCTCCTAGCAACGGCGGCAACTTTGAATTCCTCCCAGTGAAGCTCGTCGGCGCCAACACTGTCCTCACCGCCGTCCTCCGCCTCGGCATTCGCTCTGGTCTCGCATTTGACACTCGCACCGCCTTCATCCGTGGTGTCCCCATGAGATTCAGCCCCGGTGTCGAAGTTGGCGTCTGGGCTGACGTAGCACAGTTTGTCACGAATGTCACTGCCGCCCCTGACAGCGACGACTGCGCCTTACAAGTTGTGGAAGAGTACACTATGCTGGTTGGCGCAAATGCAGGTGCCACGGTGGCGCTGGGTGAGCACCATTCGTGGGGACCGGCTCCGAGCACACAAGTTCCAATTTGGTATACCACGCTGGCAGATGCTTGTGCGGGGACTAAGACGGCAGCGGCGTCGGTAACCACGAGTGCTGCGGTTGTGGAGAGAGATGAGGGGATGACTACGACTACTACGGTGGTTACGAAGACGGCGACGATATGTTTGTCTACAGGGCTTGTGAACTGTCCTGCGTCGTTGCAGTCGGGGGTGGAGAATGTAGCAACGAGTACTTTGATTGCTGCCGTGCCTGTGGGGACTGAAGACGCATTCCCAAACACTGCAAATGAGGTGGTTGTGAAGACTGTGGCGTTTGGGGCAGGTGTGAAGCAAATGGGAGCGACGAGTGGGAGCCCCGTCTCGTATGTCCCGACGACGTCGACTACGACGTCGGAGCCTACGGGCAGTGGAACTGCACCTCCGAGCACGGAAAGCAGCATTGTTGATGGAGATACAGGTGGTGTGAGTAATAAGGTCATTATTGGCGTCAGCGTTGGACTCGGTGTGCCTGTTTTGATTCTGATTATTGCTGGGTGTTTGTAAGTTTTCCGACCCTCTCTTTTGCAGCGCGCTCGGCTTTGGTGTCCATATACTAACTGTGACACTTGTATAGTTACTGCTTCAGACGCCGGAGATATACTCCAGTGCAGATGACGGAGACGGTGTATGGTGGTCCGAAGTCGAACTTTGGGACACCAGAGTCGAATAATAGCGGTTTTGACGCGACGCGTACGAGGTGAGGTTGGCCGGCGCTTATGAATGTGGTGTGTGTATGGAGTTTACGTCAGTGTTGGATACCAGGGAGTTTTTGAGATGGCTAGATACAGATCGAGGCATCTATGAATATGAAAATAGTGTGGTGACATTTTCACGTAGCTTTCTATCCATTCGTTCGATTACAGGTGTACGTTGTCGTCCATGTCGTCGTTTCAGCAAACGCACGGACAATGTTTCAAAATATTGTGGTTACAGAGTGTTGACGCAAGGCTTGCGTTTCAGAACCAACGATTATAGATTTTTTGTTACGAGGCCATATATTGTAAGTAAATGTACGTAAATCTAACTTCTATTGCATCTAGAGATTGGCATTGATTTTTCTCATCCCTTTTTTGTAATTTAAATGATCTCGTTGTTAGGGCAGGGTGTGTTTTAGTACTTCGTAAACACATTGTAAATCTTTCCGTGGAATATATTATTTTGTTGGGATACAAATATTATTACAACCAATTAACATTTCAATGTAACAAAATTATACCACGACTATCATGATGTGACCTAGAACATATATGTGCAAGTATGAACGCTTCCTTCGCGATTAAATCACCTACCTGCTTTTCCCTTAATCTTCCCATCCTTCCTACAATACCCCGTTGCAATCTAGCTATTCACCTCTTGGGGAAAGCTTTCTGCATAACCAACAATTTCAGTTCATCCTTTCTCTCTATCCGTACCCTCGCAACAAGAGTTAAGTTGCTCCTCCCAATCCAAGATATTGCAGTTTCATGATCGTATTTGCAGCCGTCTGGACATCACGGCTGGGGAGCCGCTGGCATGCGGCAGTATCGAACATACTGCCCCCATTTTGCCAAGTCGGCCGATGGTCACGATACGGTAGGGAGCAAAAATCCATTGTTCGTACCAAGTATCTATGTACGAACAGAGTATAAAATGAACCGACAATCGACAGGTTGGATATCAAATTAATATTGCCATCTTGCTTAGAAAATAGAAAATATTTTACCGCGTAATACTAAACGTTTTGAACTATTTATTTTATAACAGGATTGGTGGCATTAAGAAGTAAACACATATTTCACAAGAATTTGGAACTGAACGAGATTTTAGGAACAGAAACGCTTGAAGGCACTGCGGGCCCTCAAGACGTGTCAATTATATTTTAAAATGATAGACTATAACACAGTGTGTTGCAACTCTAGAATGTATCTTGCCGATGAACTAAAAACCTCCACAACAATAGGCACAAGAGCCTTCTCCGGGGGGTTCCAAGACCAATTCCGCTTAAATGACATTGATGTTGTTGCACTGGAGGTTGACGAGACCCTGTGAATGAATTAGTAAATGGTTGGCTGGAATGATGTCCTGGAAAACTCACGTTCTGGTCGCCAGTGCAGCACGCGGCCTGGTTGTTTCCGCAAGCCTTCTGGATCTGGATGGGGAGGAGACCGATGACTATTTGCTGGTTAGTGCTGTTTGAAATATAATTAGAGAAAGAAGCTTACTTGGGATCAGGAGAGGGGAGCAGTTGCCACCCAGGAGGTTGTCGAGAAGACCGGCGCCAGCCTTGTCGCCAGTGTTGCAGCAGGAGACAACTTGACCGTTGCCGCAAATCTGGTTGCCATCGTTGTCGTTGGCACCTCCGTGTCCGTGTCCGTGGTCCTTGTCACCGCCAGTTGGGACAGCAGTCGAGACACAAGCAGTGGCAACGACGGTGGTGATGATCTTGGAGATTTGCATATTTGCGGTTGGTTCGAAGCTGAAAGGCTTGAGAGTTGATTGAGGTGAGTGAAGTGAGTGAAGTGAGATGAAGATGCTTTGTGGATGATGAAAAAAGAGATGGGATGAAGGCGAGAAGGGTGGTCTTTATAGATTTTCGGCCACCAAGAGACGTACAGACTCGCTTCCTTCATTCCCAGATAGGATATGTCTGTCCGTTTCCTGGTGTGTGCTGTTCTCAGGAAATGAGATCGCCGGGGCAATACATCATGCCGCTAGCGGCTGTGGTGGAGATGCATTGCAAGACAGGAGGTGTGGATTGGGCTGATGAAATGCATGGGCGCGGGTGGGTACGCGGCAGTAGTCTGTTGCTCATGCCCCTTGTTCCGCCGCAAACTGATAAGTGAGACTGTTAGACGAGAGAAACACACGCAGAAAGTCAATGCAAAGTTCGACCACGCCATCTTGCAGCTCAGCATTGCACTGGAGTGAGTGGAACTGACTCCTGAAGCCCGACTGAGCCAGCCGATCTGCTTAATCCAAATGTCCCTGCTGTTTCGAGGAAAGATTATTACTGTGGTATTCACAAAAATAGAGCCATATTAGATGGCTGACGAAGATCGGCGGTACTAAACTGCACATGCCATTCTATAGCGTGGAGTTGCCGTCGTGTTTCTCGGAGCAAATGACAAACAAGCGGCATTGGGGATCCCGCTGTTGCACAGCATAAGCTTCCCCCCCCAAAAAATTGGGGGATGAAATGGCATTAAAATTGAGTTCATTAAGATAACTCTATTAGGAGTCTATGTAGAGCTCAGCGGATGGGCCTGATCCGTTCATGGAAAGGGCCTACTCCAACGTCATGAGCAACTAGCTTGACGTCCCATAGCTGATAATAGCTGTGACGCGCAGTAAAAATTTGCCACCCGCCCAATGTGAGATTGAAAAATTAAGCTGTCTCCCAACAATAGTTGACTCTAGACCTGCAAATACCTGAAGGAGGTCTTCATGTGGTCTAATGGAGCCACTCGCACAGAGTGGTTGGCGCCCATGTTTCACGCTTGAGACATGTTTTTATTCAGCGCCGAGACACAAAAAATCGCAGCATACCACCTATCTACAGATAGACAACTATATGCGATACGTGGGTATGTAACCGTGGTACCCGAAAATTGACAGCGAGATGGCCAGGAATTTCTGTGCCACGTTTGGAGGTACAGGCAATTTAAAAGCAAATGTGATACATAGCGAATGGGTAAGTATCCCCGGCTTGTGAGCCAGCAATGTAGTAACGAAATATACGGCATGAAGAGCAGTAAAGAGACGGAATCTCCCAGCAATGAATTAGAGAGGTATCTTAAAACTCTAGGATGTATGATATCAGATGTAGTATAAGATAGGGTTAAATTAGATCAACGCTCAAGCACGGACCGGACGATACGTATGGGTGTATGTAGTGGGTAGTGGGGTACACCACCACGGACCACCATAGCACTAACATAGCACTAACAAGGTCAGTTTACTGGAGAACCTGGCCGCCACAGCGCCGCCAGCACCGCCAACTCAGCCGGCGATGCAGGGGGTACCCAAAGTGTGGGGTGGCGTTCAATGATATATTGTTTGTACTCCTTTCTCCTTTCGGCGTCGTACGCATATGAGCCTACGCAGATGAGTCTGGGCGTTCTACTTTTGGGATGGTCACTTCCGATAGCCTGACGCCAGGGGCACGCTGCACGGGATATGTCGAGAGAAATCGCACAGCGCGTCTGGACCTTGACTCTCGCTCATTTTAAAGTGCTGGCCTGGGGTGCTGAAAACGGTAGTACAGCATGGTATAGGCGCCGTACAGCACATTACATACAGTATGCCACAGTACACTACACTACAGGCTAGGCTAGGTAAATTTTTTACTGAGGGTGTGGAGGCTCCCTGCTCTTGTTTAGGGGCTAAGGATTTCCCCACAATTAGACACGGCGATCTGGGCGAGTCTGGCTAAGGGCTGGTAAAAGTCAATCTGCGCGCCTCCCGATCGTAGCTGAATACTACCCTATATTGCGGTATGTGATTTGTTGTGGCACTGGGCTGACTGCCTATGTTGGGCATGATTGGCTAAGATCAGCATTTTGTGAGATTTTATGAGACAGCGGGATGTGATTGCCGCCCACAGAACTAGCGATTTGTTGCAGAGTGGCAACGTCACCTTGACGTTTCTGCTGATGCGTGTTTACGAGGTCCAAAAGTATACTTGATCGACAGATCGCTCTGGATACTAGTTATGTGGTAGGGGGTAATCGCGATGAAGGCGGAGTAGGCGGAGTAGGCGGACTCTCCCGCTCCTACTGCATAGCGATGGAGCTCATTACGGCTCACACGGCTCATATTGAGCTTTGTTGGTAAAATGCTAAATTACTCCTAGACAATCAGCTTACCTTGCCTGAAGCCTTGCGTTGGTTTTACCTTGCCTTCCGTGCCTCTGCCTTGCTTTGCCTTGCTTCGCAGGCACCCTGCAAGGGGCCTTTGCGACAGGTCATTTTTGGATGGAACAAACAAAAAGGGGATGGCACGCGTCGGAAATTTTCTCGCGACAAAAACAGGGTAGCCAAGCCTCAACCGCATGAGGCCCCGTAGTGATTGCTGCACTCCTTGTTTGAAGCTCCACGGGTGGCTTGTTATTTGGAAGAGCCCTCTCCAGTTAAACTGAGCGTTACCTAACAAGGTGTCTTACAAATAAGCACGACCTTGACTCTCCTTCTGACCTAGTCATTTCCGTGCGCGGTGTCATACTCTCCACAGTGTCTGGAATATATCGATACGGCAGACATCGGATGGTTGGACGCTATTGGAAGCCCTCGAGCGCGAACATGTAACACAGACTGACCAGCAGAGCATGTTGTTGTCTCACGGGCTCAGGGGAAACACAGAAGCTACGAGCTACAATTTGAAGCGCCCGGGGAAGCTCTCTTCCGATGTTGCCCACTGTGTGGAGCACAAAGTGTGTTGACACGTCAAAAGCGCGACGCGGGTGGGATCTAGTCTCTATTCTTAGCTTGGATTATTGTTGGGCATTCAGGATTTCGAGACATGTCTGGATTGTCCCGTCCAAAGATCTCACACCGCCAGCAGAGTTAATCTTGTATTCCATAACCTAAGAGCGCGTGGTGTATCAGGTGGCAAACTATTGAACGGTTTGGAGACTCGAGCTGAACCTCGAGCGAAACATTTCATTCAAAATATGATCAAGAATAATAAAAGTTCGGTTCTATGTACAACGTGCTCGGAGTCATTCGCGGTCCCCTTACCCCTATTTGAAGTTTCCCAGCCTCCTGCCTTTCACGCATCCCAGATTCGCCCATCCCCATCTCCAAAAGCATTTAGCAAGTAAACAAAGCTGGGCCAGGGATAGTGTATTCTTGCGCCTTGTACGAATCGTATACAATTCCGGGGTCAGTTGCCTTGTATGCTCCTGGGAAGGCGACCTTGGAGCTTGGTCCCGTGCTGGTTCCCGAGCCGGTAACTTGGATCTGGTGGCATGAAGGGTACCACTGCGCTCCCGGGTATTCGTACGCAGAGTGCAGGGCGATCGTCTCATGGCGCACGAGATAGGATCCGGCCTTGAGGCATGAAGGGATCGTGTACTTGTAGTTTGATGGCGCGGTCATGAGTTGTGTCTACACGGCTTTGGTTAGTTTCGTCACGATGGGATGAGGGGTGCAGGGTCGGAGAAGATGTAAGACGTACGGATCCCCAGACGTCGCTGGTGCCTACTCTTCCCATCTCGGCGACTTTGAACCAGACGGCCCTGTTTGTTTGTCAGTTGGGGTGGAAGACATCATGACATGATGTGAAACTCACGCAGTTCCGGGCTCCCAGGTCGTGCAGTCACCATCACAGAGTGCCATATATGTAATCGTCGGTCCCACTGCATCGTGTCAGTACCCCGCGCACAAGTCGAAGTGAACCACGTCACGATTTCCCAAGCACAACAGGCACTGACGAGCTCGAACTCATAAGGCACGCAAGGTAAGGCTCACCATGAGACTCTGGCCACAGCGTCCAGTTGAGGCTGACCTCTGATCCCGCAGCTACCGGACCTCCCGTCAACGGCGCTGGCTTCGACCCGACGACACCGCCATCGGAATACCCATTGCATTGAATATCGATGCTAGTCAGGTCCTGGACGGGCCCATTGCCGGGAACCGCGCGCACGATCCGTGGAGGCGGCTCTGGGTAGTACGGGTCTGAGTAGGGTTGGTATCCCTATTTCGACGGCATTAGTCTTTGGATATTTATGAAGCGAGAGACGAAATATCATACGGTGTACTCAGTCCCTGCGATGACGAGTTTATCGACGTAGCCGTGAGCGGCAACGGTGGAGGCCAGGGAGGCCGCGGCCACGATTGAAGATTTCTGGAAACGCATACTGATGGGCTTGAACAGTGGTCTAGATAGCGGCGAGATCGTCGATCGAGATCTTCAACTCTCATACCCGGCCCACGAGCTTCTTATATATGTCCCGCCATGGCACTTCGCCGGAGCCAAGCCCTCCACCGCGCCGCAGCGCCGACATCCTCCATTACGAGTTAGTCGCCCACTGACCTCATGGCTATCCAAGCCCGGCAGCGGCGTCGCCGCACTGGTGGAAATATTAGGGTTTGTCGGACACGCCTCCCCCCCGGCGATGTTTCCAATCTATTATATTGCGGGGTGGCGGGGGTGTTTTAATTAACCGGGAGCGACAGATTTGCGGCCTGCGACGCGCCAGTCCGTCCGCACTTTATATAAGGTCCGCGTGGCCCACTCGATGATCCTGAAATTCCTGCTTGAGCTGTAGTGGCGCTGCGAATCGCGGCAGCTGGTTTTTGGGGACTATGGGGGAAGAGAACCTTGGAGTTCTTGGGATTGGGGATCGGTCGTCGTTAAAAGAGTTTGGGGTTGATGGCGTGCTCTACCCCACGCCGCCTGGTTGGCACGCCGTGGCAGCGGATATGCGGGACGATCTCCACTGCTGAGCTAGCCCATGCCTTTCCACGTGAGGGCTTAACTGCCGCCTCCCCACGGTGACACCCTGGCTGGCTACTTTATTTTGATGTCCTAGTTGTCTTGTTTTTTTATTTTCTCGGAATACGGCTGCCTATGGCTGATCTTCGCTCTTTGTACAATT
>JPJW01000466.1:0-15949 GCA_000750755.1 Pseudogymnoascus sp. VKM F-4513 (FW-928)
GATTGCCGGTCAGCGGGCGCGGCTTGCGGTGGGTAGCCGCTTGGCTGGGTGTAGTGCTCTGGGCGCGCATCGTCACGATATTGAGGCTGCGAAGGGGCGTATGCCTGTGGCGACTCCGAGTAGTGTGCTGGTGCGGCGGAGAACTGGGAGTAGCTGTCGCCTCGGGGCCGGGTGTCGGAGTGGATCCTGTCGGAGATCCCACGCTGGATTAGGGGGTCGAAGCCGACTACCAGCGAGGAAGGGAGCGGGGGCATGAAGCCGTTTTGAGGCGGGTCAACGGTGTCTTGAGTGTATGACCGTGGTGCATTGTCCTTGGGCGCCAGCGGCGGCAGGTCATAATAGGGGTCATCGTGTCGGTTGTCGGCGACTGATTGCGGCGCATTGTTCTGGTATGCAGGGGCATTCATCTTGTAGTTTGAAGATACTGTACTTCCCCCGCCACTCAAGTTCAAAGGCGCCGGAGACGGAACATCGTCGTATCGACGGTCTCCATATTGCGACATCTGCGGCTCGCTAGCCCGGTGCGAGGCTGTAGCAAACGGTGTAGGTGATGGTGGCGCATCCTCAACCGTCGGTTGCATGGAGCTAAACGAGTTGTGGTACCTGTCGTCGTAGGAGTTATGCCTTGGGACAGATCCTTGGTATTGGTCCTGCTGGCCGTACGAGGACGGTGGTGGTGCCGGCGCTGGAACATGTTGCTGGCGTGGTGGGGTGTATGGCTGTTGCGGAGCAACTTGAGAATAAGCTGGCATGGAATGCCTCGGGTTATCCTGCCTCAAGTGATCAAACTGGCCCTCTCTTATCGGGTTTGGTGGAGGAAACCCATAGCTAGGGCTAGATGCAGGCGCAGCAGCGGTTTGATGAACTCTGTGCACTGGTGGCGGCGGTGGTGGCCCCTCGGGGCTCGATGGGGGGTCGTAGTCTGACACAGGGGGCTCATAAGCCATCTGCTGTGGCGCGTACTCCTGTCGAAGGTCGTTTCGGCTGCGGGTATAAGGATCCTCGTGTCTACTGGAGACATTGCTGCCATTATAGGGATCCTCGTGTCTACTAGAGACATTGCTACCATTGTAACTCTCTTCGCGAGGCTGGCCATAGTCGTCATGTCTATCATTGTACATATCCCGTGGATGGTACCTATCAGACGGCATGCCAGGTGCTTGGCTGTAGCCATTGACAGCAGGTGACACATGCTTGCTGTGAGGCTGCGACTGAATATGTGGTGGCGGGGTGTTGTAATCAGTCTGGAGAGGCGGCTGGTCCATTCCAGTAGGTCCATATCGGCCTTGGACTATCTGAGAGTGTGTCCTGACATGCGTCGGAGTGTTATACTCCAGGTTCTGCAGAGGAGATTGCGCTTGGATATAGGCTGGCGGCGTGTTATACGCTGACCCCCGCGGCTGCTGAACTTGGACGTGCTCAGGGGTTGCATACTGCCTTGGCTGTGGAGGCTGCACATGCTCAGGGGTGTATGGTAGTGGCTGCGGTGCTTGAGTGTACTCCGGCACAGGCGCAGCGTGCATTTTGGGTTGCGGAGGCGGGTGGTCTGGCGTCGCATGTGTATGCCCTCTCGAGGGCTGCGGTAATACCCTTTCAGGAGTTTCCATCGGACTTGGCGTTGCGCCCGTGGGGTCACTTGGCAGTGGCCTCCTCTTCGGCGGCTTGTCTTTTGGTCCTCTCGGTCCGCTCAGAGTCTCTCTGCCTCCCTCCACTGCGCTCGGTGCGCCTTCTCTAACTCGCTCTCTTGGCTTCTCCTGCTTGGGCCTGGTGTCGTAGTAGGTGATCTCAATTCTAATCTCCCCCGCGTATTTGCCACGGCAATTCAGCGTGTGCCAAAGGTCGTTCTGGCCACCTCCTGGCACGACAACCTCCTGGAGGTTAACCCAAGCCTCCCCAATAAGATCCGTCTTCTTATCATCGTTGAAGACGGAAACCTTGAGCTGGTAGTAGTCGGGAGAATCGTGGACTGTGAAACGGAGCTCCTGATCCCTGCGAGGCAAGTGTTAGTTACAATGCGACCATAACGTTGCACAGAAGAAAAGGAGATTGAAATCTTACCACTTGGGCGTCTGGCCTCCGCGACGATCTGTGTTCGTCTTCTTCGCCTCCTTGCCCAGCCTGGCAGCACAGTACGGATCCTGCTTCCCAATTGACTTCCGGTTGGGCAGATTCTTCGCACGATCCACGATAATGACCAAAGTCCCGATCTCGGGACCGTCCACGGTCATATCGGCGAAAATGCCCGCCGAATGGACTTTCGACTTTTCCGCCATGGTTGCGATTTATTGTATCTTGAGGGGCGGGGTGGACGGAAGGAGGGGCGTTGCGGCCGTCGTTGGGCGGGCTTGTGTTGTTGTTGACGTCGAGTCGAGTAACGGTACAAAAGTACCTAGAAGTTATAAAAGGGTACAGTATTTCAGCTGACCATATTCTAGAGAGCGAAAGTACTTTGGCTCTAAAAGAAGAATGAGATATTAGATTGGCAATTGCATTAGAGGCGACGACAGTTGTCGGTGTCGGAGTCGTTGTCGGTGGGTTGTTTGTTATATGTGCCTTTGTTGGAAACTACTCAAGTAATAGCTGTGGCTTGTCTCTGCTGCGGCGGGCGTACTCGCGTCAGCGGTTGACGAGGCTGGGAGTGGCTGGAAGCGAGCATTTACCAATACTACAAACACTAACCTCTGAGTTTCAATATCCCTGATAATAGAATAATATTTGAATTTGCTATTCTAAATATTTGTCATTTTCTTTATTATTATTCTACTCCTTCCTGCCTTTTTTCATTCCTTCGTTTCTGTTCATTCCATATTCCTGGCGACAAAGTTGGTTATCTAGAACCCACGATTTCATGATGACGACGTTGCCCAGACGACGGCGATCATTGGCATAGAGAGTTGGCATCGCCAATGCTCCGATTAGCAGGGGTCTGTCTGGTCTGTCTGGGTCTGTCTGTGGCCATCGGGGCACCAGATCCGTCTGGTCGCGCGCCAACCCCAACCCCAGCACAGGATAAATAAAGAAATAAAGTGCATTAGAGTTATGCACGACATTCCACAATTTAGATGACATTTAGACGGGAAACGGAGACGTCGTTGACCATCGACACAGTAAAACGATACACAAACCCTCATATATGATCCTGGCCAGGGCATCAAGGAACCAGGGGTAGGTCCCCTTCTTGCCCTGCAAATTATTGTGTTCTCTGTATTCTCACGATATATGTAAACAAAAAGTCAAAAATGGCCAAATTAGAGTCTTATAAAAAATGAATTTCCATGATATTTACAGCCCATCACGCAGCCTTTTGTCTATGCTACATGTTCTACCCCTGCAGTACAACGGGCGGTAGTCGCCTAAAAAAAAGAAATACTCCCATCATCACCCTCCTCCTCCTCCTCCACCTATACAACACTCAACACAAATCATCTATTTGAACTGATCCTCAGTAACACCAGCACCCATAGCGCTCGTACTCGACACACCACCCTGCACCATCTTCAGCAGCTCATCCGCATAGTTAGCACCCGACCACTTCTGGTGCTTGACGACATCAACACCGCCATCCATTTCCGGCTCCTGGACCAGCTCGCCGTAGGCACGCATGCCCTGCTGGCTGTACGCGCTGCTGAACTTGTCAGAGATGAGCGCGGTGGTGTGCAGACCAGCCAGGGTGATGAACTGCCAGCAGTATCCGAGGTTGGCGAGACGCTTGATGTACGTCTCCTGCTCGTTGCGGGGCATCGCAGTCTTCCAGTTGAACGACGGCGACAGGTTGTACGCGAGCTTCTGGTTGGGGTACACGGCGTGCACGCCGTTGGCGAAGGCCTCGGCCTGCTTGAAGTCGGGCAGCTTAGACTCCATCCAGATGGCGTCGGCGTATGGGGCGTACGCGAGGGCGCGGTTGATGCCGCACTCGATGCCGCCCTTCATGCGGTAGTAACCCTCGCGGGTTCTTGGGTTGTCCCAGTCCCAGAAGACGTCCTTGCCGACGATGCTCCTGGCGATGGCGCGAGCCTCGGTGTTGCTCTTGCCCTTGGACTCCTGGTTGAACTTGGCGATCAGGGACTTGGCGTTGGCGCGCTGGGTGGCGGTGATGGCCTCGGCGACAGCCTCGGCGAAGGTCTTCAGGCCAGCCTTGACGGTCCAGTCATCCTCGATGGCCTGGAGCTCGTTGCCGGTCTTGCCGGCCTCGAGAGCCTTGATGAGGAGCTCGTTGACGGGCTGGAGGTTGGAGTTGGTCGTGCCCAGGATGAAGGGGTGGTCACGGGGGTCGATGGTGGTGGTGATGAGGGTGGCGGCCTCGGCGTCAGTGCGAGCAATGGCGAGGAGGTCAGTGCCCATGATATCGGCCTGAGCTCTGATGGCAACGAGACGGTTGATGTGCTCGCTGATTGGGACCAAGACCTTACCGGCCATGTGGCCGCACTTCTTGGTACCAGGGGCCTGATCCTCAATGTGAATACCAGCAGCACCCTTCTCAATGAAGAGCTTGGTGAGCTTCATCACGGCAGTCAAACCACCGTGTCCGGTATCGGCATCAGCGACAATTGGGCGGAGGTAGTCGATGCTGGCCACACCACCGCGGTTGGCCTTGGGGGTGGTGGCACGCTCCTCGCGCTGCTTGCGGTCGTGGAAGAGCTGAGCCATGAAGAGCTGGTTCACCTTGTTGGGGACGGTGGTCTAAGTCCGTTAGCGATGATCTTGCTGCAGGTTATCATATGCGGGCAAAAACTCACGTAGGGGTAATCAGCCAAATCTGGGCCGGGCTCGTCGCTGGACGAGGCGGTGGAGGAGGATTGCCATCCAGAAACGTAGACGGTATCAAGGTACTTGGCCATCTGGGTAAGCATCGTTGGCTCGAGGCAGCCGTATGTGTAGCTCGCATCGCCCTCCTGTAAATCACATGTCAGCAACGTCGCACTTCCTCCTCCGCAAATGCGGAAAGTTTCGCTCTCAAACATACCTTGAATCTTTGCTCGAGGATGTTCCAGAGCTTTTTCGACTGGTTGTTGCTGGGGTACTCGATCTTGATTGTGCCCCTCTTCGAGACAATTTGCTCAGCAGTGAACGGCCTCTTGGTTTGCCTCCATCTCGAATCCGACCACCACTGCTTAACGGCGGCAACCTCAGCAGCGAAAGCTGCGTCCTCCTGTGCCAAATCCACAGGCGCAGGCGCCATCTTGTTCGAAGCCATAATTGAGGGTATTGGGGTCGCGTGAGTCACGGGTATATGTGTAGGGATGATGTCAGAGGGTGAGAGACGCGGCTATTGTATTCCAGGTGAGATGGGAATACAAATGAATATAACTTTGGCACGATCTGGACAATCGAGAATATATAGTACAATAGAAATTCCCCGCGAGGGGGCAGGGCCTCGTGGTATATATGACTCCTTGAGCCGTGAAATGCCCCACGGCCGGCACGAGGCGAAAACAGTTCCAGATCTGGCTCGGGAAGGGTCGGCCAAAGTACCTCATGCTTCGCTATCCCGACATTTTTGAAGGCGAAACCTCTCATAAATCCTGCTGAGCTCAGCAAGATTTACATGGCTACACCAATGGCAGTCGTCAATTCCCCAGAATTTGGGGGCAAGGAGAGTTACTCCGTACCATCATACCATTCAAGGTCCAGCGCAAGAAGAAACTTACCTCGGACATTCTCAAGGTATAGGCCGAAAACGGCTTAGTGAGCTTATCGATTATTTCCGGGCCAAGGGACATGGTTTTGGAGAAGAAGACGGCTTCTGATTGGTCGACGTCTTGGCCATGACGCTCCCACCACACCCCCAAATGCCTTGCATGTGAATGCCGCCGCTTACCTAAGCAACGAGGCTGACGTGCCCAGCCATCCCCTCCACCAAATTTCTGCATTTCACACCGCGATCTCCAATAAAATCAAACCTCGGCACAAGAGGCTGAGCAATCTTTGAGCGTGGCCAGACGCGAAAGCAGGTGAGGAGTCCACATGAAATCGGTACCTAAAGCCAGGGGCCCGTGAGTATCTTGGGCTCGGTGTGTGTGTGTACGAGTATGTTGTGATGCATGCCGACTGTCGCTCCGTTTCTACCCGGGCGACTGCGTGCGTTCGGAAGTACCCCGAGGGATTTGGAGACAAAGGGCTGGTGATGCGTGGGAGTTGGGCTTCGAGAAGCGTATAGGAGTCAAAAGACTGGTGATCGTCGACGCAGAGTTGGGGTAGGAGTTGGGGGTTTGGAGACTGGTCGTATGCAAGGGTCCCTATGGGGTCACGGTTCTTGGGGTTTATACAGTAGCTCCCACTGGTGGCGTTCTATGATATACGCTTTATATAGAGTAGTCCGTCATGCTCGGGAAGCGTCCGCGAGCTGGAGCTAGTCAGGGCTGATGGAGGTGGTGCTGACGTTTTACGATGTCTTGTAGAACTTCAATGTTGTAGGTGTTTTTTTTATATCTGACTCATGACAATTCACGCAGGTGTTGTGAATCAATAAGGTAGAGGAAATATTTTCTTGTATTAATATCATTATTATAGGTTGTATTATTTTATATTCTAGCTCAACTGTATACTTCCATGTGCTCCATGATTGCGTGTTGTGTGTTGATAATAAAAAAGTTGGTGGATTATAATATATTTTTAAAAAATAATTATGACCATAACAATACGATTTTGTTTTCCTCCAGATCTATCAACACCCCCAAATCCTTTCAAGTATGTCCTTTCTCTAACGTAACTTGCTAGTAGAACTCCATTCCTCCGTGACAATTACTCTTTCGATGCCTGGCGACATCTTAGAACCCATAAAATGAGAATTGTTCATTATCTACCAACCCCCCTCCCGGTCCATCCGCATCAAGCAGCAATATCTATCAACACAAATCATATGTCTAACCCCCCCATCCCATTCTCATATACACACCCGTCCCGCCCTCACAATTTACTCTGCACACACAACGCAATCCCAATCAAGCTCAACGTCATTCCAATCCACGTATCCCTACTAATCACCTTCCCCTCCACATACCAATCACCAATAACCGTAAACAAAAACGCCAGCGAATTCGTAATCGGCACCGTAAGACTCAATTCTGTCACACGCCCACATTAGCCCTCATCCCTCACCCCTCATCCATACCCACCCCCCTCTCCTTGAAGAAGCCAAAAAACTCACCAGCCTGTCCAATCAACAAAAAGAACCACACGCTCCCCGTCAAATTCACCACCAACGGCACCGCATACCGCCAATTCCTCAATAAATCCGTAATCCCAAAGAACGCGCCATACACCGCGCTCCGGATGCGACTCTGCTTCACCCTCGCGCTCTCGAGGATCGGGTGCGCAGGCGGCTTATGCGAGCGCGCGGCGGCCCGGATGAAGGGTGTCGTGAAACCCCATGCTAATCCGATGAGCAGGAAGCCTAGGATGTAGTTCCCGATTGGGGGCGCGGGGGCGGGTGGTGTCGAGGGGTCGGTGTCGGCCATTGAGGTGTGGGTGTGTGTGTCGTTGAGGGGGTGGTGATTGATGGTGGTCGTCGTTGGTTCGGGGAGGCTCCGAGCTGTGGTCAGGGAGCTGGGAGCTGTGTGGTCGTTATCGTTATCGTGGCGTGTTGTCATTTCCCCACATCTTGGCTCTTTGGGCGAGGAGAGCTGAGCGTGATGGATGGCGCGAGGGAGGGGTGAGTGCGTTATTTTTTGGCAAGGCAGTGAGGGGTATACTTTGGATTTACGATTTACACCATTATTTCCCCAATCACCGTCTTTATTACCAGCACTGGACGTATTTCTGCTTCGTTACGTCGAGATGCGCGAGTCGTGACACCTATTTAATGAAGGATAGTGGCCACTAAGTCAAATCCGGCACTTTGGCGGAGTGGTTAACGCGATGCCCTGCTATTTCCATAGGAAGTATTTAGGCATTTCCCTCGGGAGCGAGTGTTCGAATCACTCAGGTGTCGTTTATTTTTTTGCATTTTTTTTGCCCTGATGGCTCTATACGAGTATGACTGTGTGTGTGGACTTACTCTAAATATTACTCTATTAGGGAGATGCTAAAAATGAAACTAAGCGAAAACTTGGTTCTTCTATTCCCTTTTTGGTATCGCGGGATATGGGGGGGTTTCCGAGTCTGATATTGGCAAGTCAGGGAACTATGGCTGGTGCGTTTCATTTGGGATAAAGGAGCTGTAGACTAAGAGTACAGTTATGAAGACGAAGTGCACTATTATTTTCTGTACAAAAATATTCAAAATCACCACAGAACGAGCTTCAAACCATACAGTTCCTGACATGTGAATTCCACAGCATGTGAGAGGGTAGGCGTGACCACTACTCCCACACCATCCCCGTTTCCGCACCGGCCCCGCCCTAAGTGGGCTGGAAACCAACCCACCCGCTGTCCCCGCGTTTCTCCATGGTCAATGAAAATGCCTCGGGAACTCTCGCAGCCCGTCGTCACCCTCACACAGCGCAGGCATTGGTTCATTGGCTTTTGCGTTCGGCAATGGGTTGATCTACCGGAAGCTCCAGAGTCTATATACAATGGATATCTCATGCGTATAAAGTGCCTTCCCTTTATTCTGTGACCAGCTTCGCCTTTCAAATTCTTGGCGGCCATCTTCTCTATCCCACCATATATATCACCATCTTCCTCCACCACCCTCTTATGTGCGAAAATGAACGACCTCGACGGCGATGCTTCGAGAGTGCTTGTCAGGCCTTGACGTGGGAGACATTGAGTGCATGGTCAATGGGGAGCTGGACGTATACACTTCCAACAACGATGATGTGAAAAACCCAGACAACGCAACTGGGCATCATCATTGGAAATGTTGTTTTATACGTCCAACTCCCGAACAAAGAGAGGATGACAAGAGATACAGCGCTTTCCGCTGAGTTGTCATGCACTTAAGAACCTCAACGGAAAGACCTGACAAGAACTTTTAAGGACACCACCGTCTAAGCCGGCTTCGACATGAACAAACGAGACGTCTACAGCGAGGCCTTCAGCGCCTTCTGCATCCGCCTCTCAACAGCCTCCATGTACTTCTTGGTGGTGACATAGCTGTCACGGCTGGTCTGTCCGCACGCAAGCGCCAGATCCTTGGTCATGATGCCATCGACATCGACGGTATCGATACAGGCCTTCTCGAGGGCCTCAGCGAAGCTGACAACCTCGGGGGTGTTGTCGAGCTGTCCACGCTGGATGAGACCACGGGTCCATGCGAAGATGGAGGCAATGGGGTTAGTGGAGGTCTCGTTACCCTTCTGGTGCTCGCGGTAATGGCGAGTGACGGTGCCGTGGGCGGCCTCGGACTCGAAGCTCTTTCCGTCGGGGGTGATCAGCACGGAGGTCATTAGGCCGAGAGAGCCGAAGCCCTGGGCCACAACGTCGGACTGCACATCTCCGTCGTAGTCTGTGAAATTTTTAGCAAGTGGGCTCCTCGTTGTGCGCGGTGGGTGGACAAACTCTTGAGAGCCATGATGTATCCTCCGCTGGACTTCATCATCTGGGCGACCATGTCGTCGATGAGTCTGTGCTCATACCAGATCTTCTTTGCGTCGAACTCCTTGGCATAGGTGGACTCATAGATCTCCTGGAAGATGTCCTTGAATCTGCCATCATACTTCTTTAGGATGGTGTTCTTGGTGGACATGTACAGGGGAAGGCTCTTGGAGAGGGCAAGCTTGAAGGAAGCGTGGGCAAATCCGGCAATGGACTCGTCGGTGTTGTACTGGGTCTGAGCGACACCACCACCGTTGAAGTTGTAGACCTCAATCTCCTCTGGCTTTCCACCCTCTGGGGTGAAGACCATGGAGAGCTTACCCTTGCCCTTGATCACGGTATCCTTAGCACGGTATTGGTCACCGAACGCATGGCGGCCGATGATTATGGGCTTCTTCCATCCCGGCACTAAACGTGGGATTCTTGGGATGACGATGGGCTCACGGAAAACGGTTCCTCCAAGAGCATTGCGGATGGTGCCGTTGGGGGACAGCCACACTATGGTGAGTTAGTAAATTTTGTGTGTGATCCGTAGATTTGTGATGCCTACTCTGCTTGAGCTTGAACTCCTCCACACGAGCCTCATCGGGGGTGATGGTGGCGCACTTGACGCCGACAGAGTACTTCTTAATGGCCTCGGCAGCATCGATGGTAACCTGATCGTTGGTCTCGTCACGGTATTCAAGTCCCAGATCGTAGTACTTGAGGTCGATATCGAGGTATGGGTGGATGAACTTGTCCTTGATATCCTGCCAGATAATCCGGGTCATCTCATCACCATCCAACTCCACCACCGGGTTCTTAACCTTGATCTTCTGGAATCCCGTCATGGTCGAATATGGTAGTTGAGTGAAGCGCGCGAATGCGGATTTCTTATTGTATGCGAGGATAGACGCCCTGGTGGCCTGGGAGACGGGTCGAGGTGCGAGTGAGGAGATGGACCGCAAGAGAACTGTTGGTGAGGGGCTCATGATGGCGGTGGGAGGGGGAGAATTTCCTCCTGCGACGTTACTGCAGTGTTCGGAGTAACACTTACGCGCTGTCGGTGGTTGGCCGAGCGCAAAGTGGGATTTGACCTCGGGAGTTCGGTCCCGCGCTAGGTTACCCGCGGGGAAATGCGCGGTCGAGGGGAGGGGAGGAGGGAGGGCTTAGGCACGCTTTGAAACCCAAGGGGGAAGGAAGGACGACAGTTGTGATCTTGGGCTGAAAGCGGAGTTAGTGCTCCGTTGCGTGCTTTTGTGTAGGGTAACTCTGCAGCGAAAGACCGACTGCCTTTACGAAGTCTGAACGCGTACCAGGAAGTTTATCTTGTATGTGAATTCTCAGCCTCTTTCGCTCTTTCAATCGCCGATATCGTAACTAATAGTGGGGTAAGGGAGTTGGAACGGTTGGAGGATGGAGAAGATGCTGTGGAAGTGGAGAAACAAGTGGAGGTTTTTGTAGTGTAGTCGTCAATCGGCTGGGGCCCTAGGGCCCCTTCCTTCGGTCCGTTTCAACGTACAAAAATGGCGGGAGTTGCATCAGATGGAGGTTGCATCCCAGAACAGCAGCTTCAGCCTGTTATCCCGTTCATCCGGTTCAGCGCCAAGGTGAGATTTATGACATTTCACTGTATAAGGCAGTATGTACGTGTATAATTTCGACAAATCGATCGATTTATGCTGCACAGCATCGATTTGGTGCGTCAAGCACGTGCATGAGGCTGCGGGCCGCATTTCGGACGACGGAATAATTATTGACCCAGTTGAATCAGAATAGTACAGAATAGTACGATCTAGCATACTTTGGTTGGCCAAGATAAACAGACTCGGTATTCAATATTACAATGCTTAGCCAGTATAATAAACCTGCTCGGTGTTTAATATTCGATATCATTTATCTTAGCTAACCTCCGTGGTCCGCGGCCACGGCACCCACCATATTATGGCACATCTTGAACTCCATGCCAAACAAACCAGCCAAAGCCAAACCCCAAGCTATTAGACACACACCCTTTCTCTCGCAACGCCATGACCCAAGTAGTAACAAATACACGGCATACCAGCCACTTACACTGTGAATAGCAGCGCTATTTTTCCACTGCCAGAACCTCATCCGCCATATCCACATCCACATCCTCGTCTCTCTCAGTCTTCTCCCTCTCCTTCCTGCTGCCAGTGCTGGCCCTCCCCTCTCCCCTCTTCTTCTTCGCCGCCCTGCTAGTAGATCCACCCTTCGGCCTGTACCCGCCGTCTTCATCAGTCGCCCCGCGCTTCCTCTTCCCGCCCGATGCCGTCTTATCCTTCACATATTGGTCGCTGATGCTCTCAAAATACTTCAGCCCATCCTCCTCAACGAACTCAACGACATCAGGCCTAGTCGGTGCAGCGATCGCCGCGCGCTTTCCAGCCCCCCTCAACGCACCAGGCCGCGAGACAGCCTTCTCAGCCAAGTCGGCCGGCTCGTCGTCCTGTAGGAAGATCTTGGGCTCGTGCTCCCGCAGCCAGTTGTACACTGACACCGGGTTCTTGGATTCCAAATCCCTGTCGCTTAGATGTAAGGGCGCAGGCACGAAATTTGGGTTACTCGTGTACAGCGTCGGTTCAGAGGGGAGGTCCAGATTCGCGTCAATGAGCGCGCAGTGCTCGTCGATGCGGTCAGCGGATAGGTATGCAACGGGCTCAGGCTTGTCGGGCCCGATTTCGAGGTCCTTGGCGATGTCGGGTGGCACTCCGGGGACACTGTAGACGGATGGTGGCACGGTAGTAACCTCGTATGGGCGATGGGGGACGTTTGCCATCAACGAGGCGAGAGATTTCTGTGGTTTTGGAGCGGACGATCGCTTGTCCGTCATAGAAGAGTGCATGTACGCGTGAAGCTTGTTGTAGGATTCCTGGCCACGAGTCATACCCTTCTGGTCTGGGGATGCAGCTGGAGTCGGCGGGAATAGTAATGGAAGTGGTGCCAGGGAAACGTTCGGGGCGGTTGCGCTCAGATCAATGCGTTGGCCGGAGGGGAGATTTGGGGAGTTGTTCATGTCGAGGAGGAGCTCAAGAAGGCCGCTGGGTACAGTTAGTATGAGCTGGGTATATGAGATTGGGCAAGCACGAAGGCCAGACGTACTCGTTTTCTAAGGCCAGTCGCCTTGAAGTCTCAGCAGCCTCCTGCTCTTGCTTATAGAGCGACCTGCTCATGTTCATCTTCTCGTCGAACTGATGTCGCATCTTGCGATACTTCTTCCTGTAAAGCGTCACACGTCAGCCAATTATCCCCAAGACAAGACAATAATAGATATGGGCAGCGCATCGCCCGCAAAACTGCTCCTGGCGCCGCGACATCGAAGATGGTAGTGCGTACTTAAACGATTTGTAGGTCTCCTTTGAGGCATCATGGTCCTTCGCATTGCCTTCATCCATCGCCTTAAGCGGCGGCAACTGGCTCTCCGCCATTGCTAATATATACTCTTACACCCAAAGGGATCGATCCGCGGGGTTGGAGTTGGTGAAGGTCGTCACTCGATGCCGTTTGAGGAGTTTACTCCGTAAAGGTTGTCGCGATCTCGTCGCGCCTCAAGTCCTGACCACGCTTCCCAAGCCGCTTTTGGGAAATCCACACCAAAGGAGTTTCGGCAAATAGTTGATGCGGATAAGGCTGACAGGGCGGGATTTTTTGTGTGGTTTACGGCGGTCGGGACGGCGTTAGCATGCAAAAACTGAATTTATTCTGAGTTTTGAAAACCACCAATCCTGCAACGAAAGCGGTTTTCTTTGAATTCACAAAAGACGTCAACCGCAATGTCGTCTACTAAAGAAGTAGAGATTAAGAAGGACAAGTCGAGCAAGAAGAGCAAGTCTGTCGAAAAAATTGACGCTCCTGCCCCAGTCGAAACCAGCGAAGATGTTGTCCTGGAAGATGCACCCGAGGAGGTAAAGCCCAAGAAGGACAAGAAGGAAAAGAAGGAGAAGAAAGACAAATCCGAAAAGTCGAGCAAGAAGCGCAAGTCCACCGGCGAAGAGCCAATCGCAGCCTCCACCCCCAAAAAATCCAAACGCACCCGCTCAACTGAAGAAGACGCCGCTCCCAAGAGCGCCAGCCCCGAGCCCGAAGCAATGGAAGTCGACGCCGCCGACGCAACCACCTCCGACGAGCCCCCAGCCAAGAAGCGCAAATCCGCCATCGACGGCGAAGAGCTCGAAGTCGACGTCACCCTCCCCCAGCCCCCCTCCAAAAAGGACCTCCGTCGCCTCAAGAAGGGCAAGTCCCTCTCCAAAGCCAAAACCGTCTCCGACGTCAAAGCCCCCAAGCCCGCTGCCGACGGCGAAGAAGCCGCTGACGGCTCCGGCGCCGAGGATGCCTCTGCGGCGCCCCAGAAGCCCGAGCAGGAGAAGCGCTCCGAGCACGGTATCTGGGTGGGTAACCTGCCCTGGAGCGTTAGCAAGGAGGACCTAAAGTCATTCCTCATCAACAACGGACCCATGCCCGACACCGCCATAACACGCATCCACATGCCGTCCCCCGACGATAAGAAGTCCGCCAACAAAGTCGAGAGCCGCTTCACGCGCACCCAACACAACAAGGGCTTCGCATACGTTGATTTCACGACCGCAGAATACACCCTCGCAGCCGTTGCGCTGTCCGAGGAGCTGCTTGGCGGAAGGAGGGTGCTGATTAAGAACAACAAGTCGTTCGAGGGCCGTCCACTCGTAGCTAAGGACGCAGCGACCAAGAAAGAGACAAAGGCACCGAGTAAGCGTGTATTCCTGGGTAACCTCCGCTTCGACACCACAGAGGAGAGTCTGAAAGAGCACTTTGAGCGCTGCGGCCCGATCGAGACATGCATGGTTGCCACGTTTGAAGATTCGGGGAAATGCAAGGGATACGCTTGGATCACGTTTGCTGATCTTGAGGCGTCTGCGCGCGCGGTCAGGGGTTTCGTGTTGGAGGAGGAGGAGAACTCGGATGTTGATACTGATGAAGAGGAGGAGGGGGAGGACAGCGAAGTCGATGAAGACCCTGAAGACTACGCCGAGGCTGCTACGAAGAAGACGAAGGAGAAGCGCAAGGTCCCCATGAAGCGCGTATACGTGAACATGATCCAGCGCCGCCCGGTCCGCATCGAGTTTGCGGAGGACGCGCAGGTGCGGTATAAGAAGCGGTATGGCGCGGGGGGAACGAAGAATCCAGCCACCGCGGATGGAGAGCCGGTGGAGAAGAAGGAGAAGGTGGTGAGTGGGGTTATTGTGCCGAGTAAGAAGGCGCAGAATATTGAGTATAGGACGGATTATGCGCCGAGGTTGACGGGAGGGATTGTGGAGAGTAAGGGGACTAAGGTTGCGTTTGATTAGGGGGTGGGTGCGGATTGAAATGGATAGGGATAGGAATATGGATATGGATATGGATACCCTGAAATCCTTTCTTTGCTTTATTCGTGAATGTTGGATGTGCTGTGCTCCGTCTGTGAAGGCCATATCTTTTTGACGAAGGGGTGATACGAGGCTATACTCAGATACTCCATACCCAGTATATCAAAATAGTTGGATAAATTACAGTTCCCACTGCCCATTGAAGATGGAATCCTAAGAAATATCTATTCTAACTGACATGCCTCTCAGGGGCCTGTCTACCCACTTAATGTTGCCCCAAAGAACCGACTACTTACGTCTAAGCAGCACGAGCACCACAATCACAATCCATACACAATCATGAAGGGTAGTCTCCAAAGTAAGGTAATATATATATATTTATATAAATACCTCCCCAGCTCCAAAAGCCAGGCAACTAATTAATTACACCTCAACTCCCTCCTAATTCTCCTTCCCCTTCCCAATCCCCAACCACCCCGCCCCCGGCGTGCTCAACTGCAACAACTTCTTAAAGTCAGGAGTTCCATGTCCCGTCACCGGATCCCACCCCTTCGTCGCATTCCAGCTCGCAAACGGCACAAACGGCGTCGGCAGCTTGGAGTAGATATCCGTCCCCGTGCACCCGGTCGATCCACCATGCGTCACATCATTCAGCCCTTTGTGGCCAATAGAGTAGATCCAGGGGTTCAAGAATCCCAACGGCGGCAGGCCACCAGTCGTGCGCGCGTTATTGAGGAGGGCCACGATGGCCGCGAATGCGGGCGCGGACGCGCTCGTGCCGCCGACGAGGATATCGGGGTTGGTCTTGTTAGCGAGCTCGTCCACGACGTGGAAGCGGTATCCCTGGGCGGCGACATCGGGGAATCCGCGACCGGCAGGGTTGTAAAGGCCCTTCCATCTGTTGCCGAGGATCTTCAGGTAGCCCTTGACGGCGTGGTCTTGGTACTTGGGGCGCGGGAAGAGATCGCTGAAGCCACCGGAGGAGAAGGAGACCGCGCGCTCGGGCTGCACTTGGTAGGTGCCGCCAACGGAGGTCACCCAGGGGCAGGCGGCGGGGAAGATGGGAAGGAAGCGAGTGGTGTTCTTGCCGTCGTTGGTTTGGCAGGCGGAGCCGACGCCGGTGTCGCCGG
>JPJW01000467.1:0-12798 GCA_000750755.1 Pseudogymnoascus sp. VKM F-4513 (FW-928)
ACGGAGACGCCGCGGAGGCCGAGCTCGCCGAACATGCTGCAGACCTTCTTGGCGTACTTGGGGGGAACGGATTGCTCGTTCTCGCCGTACGAGGTGGTGACGGTTTGGGGGAGCTTGTCCTTGGGGAGGGAGAGGAGGTAGGTGATGAAGTCGAGGTAGGGCTCGTTTTGGCCGGTGGCCTTGTCGGGCTGGTCGAGATCGGGGATGAGCTCGCCGAGGCCTTCGGTGCTGTAGTAGGTTACGTTGACATTGTAAGACAGGGCGACGGCGTACTGGATGTCGAGGTTGGCCTCGACGTCATCTTCGGTGGTGTTTTGGGGGTTGTTAGGTCCGGAGACGGAAACAGCGTTGAACTTGGCGCCGGCAGCGTAGGGAGCGTACTTCTTGATGAAGTTGTTCAGGTCGTTGACCTTTGCGTATTGCTTGAGGTAGCCCGCAACACCGAAGAGAGACTTGCCCTTGGGATCGGCTTGGTAGTCTCCGACATTGTAGAGAGCCCTGAGGCAAGCTGGGGTGATCGAGGCGTTGCAAGCCTTGACGTCCAGCTCAGTGTTTGGGATAGCAGGAGCAACCTTGGTGTTGGCCGCGGAGACGCCAAACACCTCGTTCAGCGCGGTCACGTCGTGGACAGTGCTGCGCTGGTTCATCATCCTGGAGAAGCGGGTGGTTGGCTGGATAGTGAGGACGTGCGGCGCAACAGAGCTTGGGAGAGAGTACTCGAGCGTGCGGATCATCTCCTTCTTGTCCTCATTGTGCTTGTAGACGTAGAACTTGGTAGACAGGAGCTCCTCTGCCTGAGCGACAGTGGCGCGGAAGTTGATCCACTCGCCATCGTTCTTGATATCCTCAGCCGGGATCTTCGCGCTGTCCAACCACGACATGACCGACTCAGTCGACTCATCTCTGGGCTTCAGCATGTACTTGAGCTCAGAGCCGGTGAGATGCTGGCCGTATCTCGGGTGGTCTGGGGTCGACACGTCCAAGAGGGTCTGCTCGAAGAGCTCTTGGTTTGGGTGCTCCAATGCAATTCGCAGGCTAACAATTGTCTCTGGCTTTGGGGTGCGAACTTGAGTGAAACCCTGGGGCAGCTCGTTCAGCGACTCAAAAACCTCAATTGCCGGGTTGGCAAGGGCGCTGCCCACGAGGGACAGCAGCCCAACTACGATTCCTCCAGCGCGCATGATGGCAACTTCTCTGCGCAACGTGTTAGCGAACGTGTCTCTGCGAATTGGGGCCAATGGAATGGGGGAGGCATTTCCGCGAACTTACAAATGCTAGAGTATTCTTCTAACAACGAAGGAACAGGTGAGAACGGAAGAGGGGAAATAGGAAATGGAGGGGGAGAGGAAGGGTTCCACCTTATATACGGACGATCTCTTGCTAGGACTTACTGTACGCTGAGGAAGTATGCATCATCTGGATCAATGTCAACCCCCCCGGGTCTCGCGTGTCTGTGTAGGCATCTGGAAATCCGAAAGGAGCAGGAGGTTAAGACACGGCGGTGATAGCGGGAAGGCAAGGTAAACACCGGGTTTGTAGTTTGCTGCAAGGTGAGTGGTGGTAGGCAGGGCGATGTAGCACCCTCAGGGTCCCACTTGCCAATCCCAATCCCCACATGCAGAATACACGAGTAGTACGGCGAGAAGTGAACGGGGGATGCACGAGATCAGCATCGCATATTTTTTTGTGTAGGGAGTACATATTTGTACCCTGGTATGCTGTAGCTATGGCTATGGCGATCGTTTGCTGGGCTGTTCGTATGGTTGTGGGAGCTGGATGAGGGCAATGAGGATCAACATGGCTGACACGACGAGTTGAGGTACGTGCGAGTTTGTTTGTTTGAATTTGCCAACCAACAGGCGACAATTCCACCAGGGATTAGCTTCCATGTTTCTGTGCGGCATAGCAGGTTAGTAGATTGCATAGCAGACCGGATGAAGCAGGCAGGCAAGTGTTTGGTTGTGGATAATAGGGATAAATAGTCGGGATTGTAGGGATAACCAGGAGATAGCATAGTAAAATGGCGTAAAATGCCCAGTCACGCCCAGTCACGCCCAGCAAACGGACAATTCCTTGTCAAAGCTTGGTCCAGTGCCTGTCGCCCCGCCATTTAAGTGCTAACAAGTGCTTAACAAGTGCCATTTAAGTGCTAATAAGTGCTAATAAGTGCACGGATTGTCGACTCGCAACTGCCACTTCCGGTAGTAGCCCTGGTAAAAGACGGTATAGCCTCAGGCACCGCATGTCGCCGTCGTTGATCGCGCAAGCACTAACGGGAACAAACACCACTATCCAACAACCCAAGCCGAGGTGCCGGTCCTCTCCCTCTTACAGTATGCTATGTGCTATGGGAAAGTGTCAAAGATACTGGAGAATGGAGCATATTTCACACTTATCTATTACTACGTAGCATCATCCTCATCCCCATCAACATACTGGGCAGGAAAGCTTACTCGTATAGGGTAATGAGTGAATCTAGTTCCCCCTTCCAAGCGCCCATCATCAACAAAGTTGCCGTTGCTCTGTTCAGTGCAACGAACCGGACTTGGCGGTACGCTCCTCGTACGGCTGACTCCAGATCGACAAAAGATCAACAACCCCTTTCTCATCAAACGCCCTGTGCTGACAGGAACCACAGCACAGGACCTCACATTCCCAGTCAACTACACGCATACACCTCATCTTCTCACCCCGTACTCAACAAAGAGCAGCGCTTAATACGAGTTCAATCGCCCATCTCACACCATCATCATCATCATCAGCTTCCGCAACGTCGGACCCACGGAACAATTTGTCTCTCGCCAAGCACAAACACGTCTCAGAGGAGCGCTGCGACCGAGACAATAACACACGCACGCAGCCAGCCAAGGATCCTCCCTGTCCCACCCTCACGCCCCCACGGCGGGTAAGCATGCCGGCGTGATGTGATGCTCACTGCATCCATCTCCTCTCACCACAGAGCGAACGACGATATTAACAATACCTAATAAATATCGAAAGACGCGGCAGGAAGAGCTGTGCCGCGTCGCTATAGTACTCACCTTCCTAGACTGACCTTGACCCCGGGGATGATGTGCTGGGGTGGGATAGAGGTGCGGAGTAAGGCTAGAAAGACGCAAGGCTGGAGGGAGGGGATGTAAGGCTAGATTGATTAATGGCCTGGCGAGACTGACGCCACATAAACACCCTGTTGGATGAGTGCAGATGCTGGGTAGTGTAGCTAACCTGCCTGCCCAGCATCTCCAAGACGTTGCACAGAGTACGGCAGTAAGGAACGTAAACGCCTGAAATCCGATGCCTGGTGGTCTTGGGTCTGTATTGGCATTCCTATTCCCATTCCCATTCCAATCCTCATTCTCATCCAAAATTCCATCATAGACCCTACACAGACACCGCATCCCCACCCCCACCCCTCCCACCAACCAGCTCATAAACGAGTAAAGAACCCAGAAGCGTCTAAATACCGTTCCTGACCTTGCCGCCAAGTCTGCCATCTGTTCTCCCCTCCCGATTGCCGCTGCCAGGGAGGAGAGGTGTTGTTAGTGTAGCGGTCGGGCGCGGGCGATATTTCTGTTTGTTATTGGTGATGGGGTGGGGATAGGTACTGTAGCTCTGTGCTTTTTTTTCTTCTTAGCTTTTTTGGCGGCGGAGGGGAGAGGGTGGGGGGTTTGGTGGGTTTGAGGATTTGAGGATTTGAGGATCTTGGCTAGTATGTGCTGCCTCCTAAGTTAAGAGATGGATGGAATTTGGTAATTCGCTGTTCTCTGGGACATCTAGATATTGCGCAGCAGTCGGACTTAACCATTTATTCGGAGGCGGATATCTTTTCTCCCGCAACCTCTCCCTGACGTCTGCCTGTGCCCACTCTCAGATCTCCCCACCACCTGGCCCCTCCTCGACGGCGGCGACGCCTCCAGGGCGGGGAAATAATCGACATCTCTGGTAAGACTGCGTGTCTCCACTGGTGTATCAGCTCGATTACCCCCTCTCTTCCTGGTAATCTCATGGAAATCCTCGCGCGCGAGATGCAAGAAGTCCGGGGTAGTGGGGTACATCTCCATGAATTCCACGAGACGGGCCTTGACGTAGGGCGAGTCAGAGTTGTGCGCTGGGCCGGATTCCCAGTCCACGAAGAGTTTCGCGCGCGCGCAGAAGTGCGAGTAGATCCCCTTGAGGTAGTATTGACCTAGTGCGCCACTTCTGATGATGTCTAGGTGGTGATTGATGAAGCCGAAGGCTTCGAAGAAGTTGTCGACGGAGAAGCAACCGATGAAGTACTGGACGAGCGCTTTCATTTCTGTGCAGTCTTTTAGCTGACTATCTTCTTGGATGGCTATCTTGACGTGAGACTGTGGGCGTGTTAGTAGGCATGTAGGGATGAGAATTGTCTGGCTTACACAAAGACTCTGTATCGTTTCGTAGCGCATCCGTCTGCACTTCGCCATTATCGACCCGCGTAGACTCGCATATGTCCTCGAGTACGGCGGGAATCCAGGGGCGATGTTTTTAATAATGGCTTCTTTCAGATCGGGGATATTGTGCTGGAAATGCATCAGGAACATGAATCGTGTCTCCCGGTCGAGGAGCTTCACCATGCTTTTCCACTCTGCTTCGATTTCGTGGGGGGATTTGTGCGGATACATGTTCTTAATCTCTGACCTGATGGCCGAGTCTAGCTTTCCTCTGGTAATGCCGGTATCCTTGTCATCGAGGGTGGCTCCGTCTTCAGCGACGGCTTCTACGTGGAGTTTTCTCAAAGGGCGGGGTGCATTACGTGCGCGATCTCTCGTTCCGTGTATGCGTTATCGTCATCTTCCTCACATTCCTCATCCTCTCCATATTCACTCTCGACACGATCTTCGTCATCTTCGTCATATTCCCCATCGTCTCCGTATTCACTCCCGAAACGATCTTCGTCGTCATCGAAGATATCGTCATCGAAGATACTTCTCCGCCTCGGCTCAGGGGTGACAGCTCGCGTCGCCGCCGCACCTCTGATTATTCCTGGGGAGAAGCTGCCCGAGAGGGAGGCTGTCGGGGCCGCCGCTCGGAAGGTCCTATTTAACGGGTGCGGCAAAATAACATTTCTTTTTCGCTCTTTTTTCTAGATGGAGTCTTAGTGATGAGGTCAACGTGATGATGATGAACTTACCATTTGTGTTAGGCCCTGGCGTGAAGCTGTTGCAGGCGCCTTGCCTTTATCCTTTCTCCCCATTGTTTGAAGTGAACTGGGCTTGGGATGACGAAAAGAGATGGACGCGGTACTGTATGAACTACGCCGAGTAGTTACCCGATGAATTGAAGTGGATGGGGATATGCCTGGTTTGCTAGAAGGAAAGAGAGGATGTAGATTTCTCAATGCACCTTGGCTCAAAATAATGGAGCAGGAGAGAAATAAAACGAAGAGAAGACTGATGATGTACTTAACTTCGGGCAGTGAATTCAAGGTTGTCAATTAGTTAAACCTAAATTGAAGATGACCGCGAAAGTAGTCATAGGAAGGAAGAAGAGTAGTGTAGTTGGGTGGAAAATGAGGTGAAGTGAGGTTGAGTTGAATAGGCCTCAAAACAGCTGTAAGCCGCAAAACCGTTATGTGACCGTGTTTCCCTCACCGACCGCGAGTTCTTATTCTCTACCTAAGCAACGACTTTGGAACGCGACTGGATTGATAGATAAAGGGAAATACGGCGAAAGAGGAATCGTTATAGGGGAGTACATAGGAAAAATAGCCGTGGAAATAAAGTCAAAGTGATAGTAATGGAAACCTACAACTAAGAGCTTGCCATACATGGGGAAGCTCTCCTCTATTTAGCATTTACAGCAAGGTGAAGCATATAGCCGCTTTGTGTGCTGTTGACTGACTTCAATGAGGCCCTCAATGAGGCTCTCAATGAGGCTCATGGCCCTCTGAAAGTTGAAGGTTAAATGTTTGAGGCTGAACACAAAAGGAACGTGTTGTTTCCTATCACTTAGGTTGGTGGGCCCAGTAAGCAGAACTGACATCATCCCGAAACTCCGACATGTGTACTGTACCTCGTCGCTGTCAACACCCACAAGGTACTACTTTTTTGTTGAATAAGCCTGTTGATTGCCCGCGATATTCCTAGAACTTTGTAAGAGGCATAATGAACAAACAAAGAGTAATATGCTAGATAAAAACATTAGTTCTACATAATTAGTAGAATATACATGGTTTTACATTCCAGAGCTGTGTGATTTATAAGTACCAATTTGGCAGCTGGGAGACCGTAAATTTCCCAGTAGGGTCGCGCTTTCAGATTTAGGGAGTCTCGGCGCAACGACTCTCATTGAACTGGCGTGGACACCACCGACAACCAACAACCACCGACTGTGACTTACTGTACGACTAAATTACTTTTCATGTTCCAATTACAATCTACCTCACATACTGCTTGATGCTTGGGCTTGAAGGCGTGGCTTCAGATGCTTTGGTTACGAGGGAAATTGACAGTTGCAGATCGACCAGAACTCTCTGGGCTCAGGAGTTGAAAGCGCCGCAGGCATGGCCAAACACGACGACACATCCGTATCACCCATGACGAGGAGTCCTGCGAACCTATCGCCATCAGCAAGCTCTACGAATATCCCGACGGCGGCATTCCGACATTCGGGTCTCCGCACCGAACTCAACACCGATGGCTCAACCACGACAGACCTACGGCCGACCTTTAATAAGGACTCCAGCCAGCCCACAACACCCCGCCAGGCAGAGCTACGTGAGGCTGACGACTATATGAATGGAGGCCTCCCCCACGAATCATCAGGGACCCCGCCGCCCATTGCCTCAACAGAAGCATCCGGTGTCTCTCGGCCACCGAGCATCAGACAAACCTCCGCCGCACCAAGCATCAGGGGTGCTATCTACAGTGGAAATGGGACACAAACACCTCCAGGCAGAAGAAGCGTGCAATTCGCAAGAACGGATTCGGGGGGTCAAGATATTGCTATACCAGCGCGATGGGATGTCTCAGATGCGGACGGAGATCCGCACGGCAAGGGCGTATCTCTCATGTCTAAACTGAGAGCTCTTGCAATAACAGGAGGACTGAATACACACACCCGGAGCAAAAGCACAGGTCATGTACAGCCTGGGGGGTCGTTGTCCGCACCGCACTCGCCGACTGCGGAGAGGTTTGGCTCGTCGATTGGCGTGCCTGGGACCCTGGAGGAGGAGGGGAGTGATGCCGATGCCGATGCGGAGCAAACAGCCGATGAGCAAACCGTGGAGGATGCTGCACGTGTGAAGAAGAAACGTCGATACCGCAGACCGCCGTGGGGAAGCCTCCAAATGGACAATGCAGCCTCAGCCGAAGCGGGTGCATCGTCTAACAGGATGAGACGCCGAAACACCTTGCCTGAAGATCTCGATGAACCCCGTGGCGGTGTTTCGGAAGGGGAAGGAAGAGACCGGCTGGGCATGGGATCTGCTTGGAGAAGGGGAAGCTCATGGGTTTCGGGAGGGCGCGGCCATAACTACTCTGGGAGCAACCCGAACGACATAAACACGACTCCCGGGCGTCGGCCACTCACTCTTCGAAGACTCACTGGAATGGGTGGATCTGACAACGAAGGCCAATCGCCGAGACGACCATTCTTGGGCTTTGATCGGGCAGCAACCAGCGGAGCGGCAGCACGTCGCTGGGGAGTTGTCAAACATGGGCTTAAGCTGCTGGGACAGAAGAAAGAGCCGCATATGGTTGACTACAAGAAATCTGCAGAGTTGATGGCGGAGCTGCGTGCTGGTGCACCTGCTGCTTTGATGCTGGCGAGCATGATCCAAAGAGACGAGCACGGGAACAAGAGGATACCAGTCTTGCTTGAACAGCTAAAGCTCACGATTACCGATAGCAGTACTACTCAGGAAGGCAAAGCTGTCGAGTCAGAGCGTCACCTGAATTACCGCATCATGCTCGAATACGGCAGTGGCCAGAACCGCATGAAATGGGTTATTGATCGGTCCCTGAAGGATTTCTTGAACCTGCATCTGCGCTACAAGCTCCAGGCCAGCACCGACAAATATCTTCAACTAAGAGATTTGGAGCACAGGCCCAAACAGCCAAAGTTCCCCAGGACAGCATTTCCTTACCTCAGAGGTGTTCGTGGTATTGGCGACAGCGACGAAGAAGGTGGGGATGCTGATACGATCAGAGGTGATGACACTGCTGGCGAAGCAACGCAAAGCGAACTGGACTTGCCTGGTAGGAGAAGAAGGCCAGCACGTCCAGGAATGGGCCACCGCAGGAGATCAAGTGCCCAACTCGAGAACACAGCCGGAATGACCGCGGAGGAGATAGCAATACACACTAGGGAGTCCAAGAGGGTATACAACGAGAGGCAGCGCAAGAAGCTCGAGGAGTACCTGCAGGCGATGATACGCTGGCTTATTTTCCGCGCTGATAGCAACCGCTTGTGCAAGTTCCTCGAGCTGTCCGCGCTAGGCGTTAGGCTTGCAGCTGAGGGGAGCTACCATGGCAAGGAGGGATTCTTGGTCATTGGAACGTCGAAGGGGATTGATTTCCGGAGAATACTCACGCCGACTGCGATATTCGCGAGGCATACCCCGAAGTGGTTCCTGGTTCGGCACAGTTATATTGTCTGTGTGGATTCGCCGGAGAATATGCACGTTTATGATGTGTATCTCCTCGACCCCAAGTTTGAGATCGTGTCAAAGGAGAAGAAGCTGAAGCAGAAGATCAAGGATTCGAATGCTGTGGACATGGCTATCAGAGCCAAGACCAAGGCGACGTATCCCCAGCACCATCGCCTCAAGTTGCGCAACTCGGAAAGGAGGATTGATCTCCTGGCCAAGAATGAACGGATTATGAGACAGTTCCAGGAGTCAATTCAGTATATCATGAAGACCTCGCTGTGGTCTAAGCCGAACCGCTTTGATAGTTTCGCCCCAGTCAGACAAGGAGTTTATGCACAATGGCTTGTGGACGGCCGGGATTACATGTGGAATGTGTCTCGCGCTATCAATATGGCGAAGGATGTCATCTATATTCATGATTGGTGGCTCAGTCCTCAGCTGTACATGCGTCGTCCTGCAGCGATCAGTCAGAAGTGGCGATTGGATCGACTACTCCGGAAGAAGGCCCGCGAAGGCGTGAAAATCTTCATCATCATCTACCGTAATGTGGAAGCGGCTATTCCAATCGACTCTGAGTTTACCAAGTTCTCGATGCTGGATCTGCATCCGAATATTTTCCTTCAGAGATCGCCCAACCAGTTTAAGAAGAATCAGTTCTTCTTTGCGCATCATGAGAAGATTTGCATTGTCGATCATACGGTGGCGTTTGTTGGAGGCATCGATTTGTGCTTTGGCAGATGGGACACCCCGCAGCATTCTGTTTGCGACGACAAGCCGACTGGCTTTGAGCACTCGGATGAGCCTAAGGATGCAGACCACTGCCAGCTGTGGCCCGGAAAGGATTACTCGAACCCCCGTGTCCAGGACTTCTTCCAATTGAACGCGCCGTATGCTGAGATGTATGATCGCTCGAAAACGCCCAGAATGCCATGGCACGATGTCTCGATGCAGGTCGTTGGGCAGCCTGCTCGCGATCTGACGAGACATTTCGTTCAGCGCTGGAATTATGTCCTACGAGGCAGAAAACCAACAAGGCCAACGCCGTTCTTGCTGCCTCCGCCTGACTTCAACCAGTCTGAGCTTGAGAGCCTTGGACTGAACGGCACCTGTGAGGTGCAGATCCTGCGATCGGCTTCCAACTGGTCGTTGGGAATCGATGACACTGAACACAGCATCATGAACGCGTATTGCAAGATGATTGAGGAGTCGGAGCATTTCGTCTACATGGAGAACCAGTTCTTCATTACGAGCTGCGAGACGATGAATGTCAAGATTGTCAACAAGATTGGTGATGCCATTGTTGAGCGCGCAGTGAGAGCCTACAAGAACAATGAGAATTGGCGTATTGTCATCCTCATTCCGCTCATGCCCGGTTTCCAGAACACCGTCGACGCGCCAGATGGAACCAGTGTCCGTTTGATCATGCAGTGCCAGTTCCGCAGTATCTCGCGTGGCGAGAACTCCATCTTTGGCCGACTGAGAAATGAAGGCATCGAGCCCGAGGATTTCGTCTCCTTTTACAGCTTGAGAGCCTGGGGTAAGATTGGCCCGAACAAGAATCTGGTCACGGAGCAGCTGTACATCCACGCCAAGGTCATTATTGTGGATGATCGGATTGCGCTTATTGGATCGGCCAATATCAATGAGAGATCCATGCTGGGCTCGAGAGATTCAGAGTGTGCTGCTGTTGTTAGGGACACGGATGTTATCTGGTCGACTATGGGCGGTGAGCCGTTCCAGGTCGGTCGCTTTGCGCATACGTTGCGAATGCGTCTTATGCGTGAGCATATTGGCGTTGACGTGGATGATGTTATGGAGGAAGAGCGCCGTGCCGAATTGGACCGAGAGGAGGAGCTGTTTGAGTCTAGGATGGATGGTGTCTACGATGACGATTCTGACAATGAGTTTGCGAGTGGGCAAGCTCGTCCAGCGCGGAAGAAGGCGGATATTACTGCTCAAAACAGCAGTCTGCCTAGCTTCAACAGTGGTATTGGACATGACAGGGAGGGCAATCCGAACTTCATGCGCCCACATGGTTCTACCGAATCTCGTGCGTCGGACGAGGAAGAGGCTGGGCTCGAAGATGTTGAGGATGACCCGGATAGGATAATACAGGCTGAGAAGACTGGATTGATCCGTGGCCGCGACTCCACGCTGGTTAGTGGACGCGAAGTTCTGGTTGCCGATATTGCCCCTGAGGGTAAGGGTACTGTTCAGCAACCGAAACCGCCGCATCAAAGGGCCTCGAAAACACGCAAAGAGCCAGAGCAAACTAAGGAGACTGGTAACATTGCCCTACCTCCTTTCCTCTCGACCCGTAGCAACACGGAGACATTGGGGCTACCGCAACTCTCGCAGCTGCCGTCCCTACCTGTCGTCGATGATACGGATATTGGCGGGCCTCCAGTGTACAGAGACACCAAGGGCAAACGCTCTGCTTTCAATCCTTTGACTGCAGACATTACGTGTGCCGCCGTGGACAAGGACTGCATGCGCGATCCGCTCAACGACACCTTCTTCGACGACGTCTGGACCCGCATCGCCGAGAACAACACCAAGATCTTCCGCCGCGTCTTCCGCTGCAACCCCGACAACGAAGTGACGAACTGGCACGAGTACACCGAGTTCCAGGCCTACTCCGAGCGCTTCGCCCAGTCCCAGGGCGTCAAGAGCGAGGGGAGACAAGAGCAGGAGAGTAAGGGCAGGAGTGGACCACCTGGTGCTGCCATGCCGTTGGCAAACCTGGGCACGCTAGGTGAGACCATAACGAACGTCGCTGAGAAGCTGGGCGCTAGTAGTAACGCCGACGACGAGCACCCTCCGGGCAATGTTAAGGAGTGGGCCGACAACGCGGACGCGAGACACAGGGCTCTCTCCTATGTAGACGAGAAGGAAGCTAGCACCGGCAAGGGTAAAGCCTTAGAATTCGACGAGAAATCCCCCGCGCCCCAAGCCGCCGATCGCCAGACCACTATCGACAGCGCCGCTGCCCCTGCCACCGGACTTGACAAGACGACCACGCGTACGACGACCTTTTCGGAGGGAGGTGCGCCGCCGACGCACCACGCCTCGACGAGGGCGCGACGTCGTCGCGGGACGACGAAGAGCAAGAAGGGCTTTTCGGCTGCAGAGGACCTGCTGACGAAAGAGGAGGCGGAGTCGATGCTTGATCTTGTACAGGGGAATCTGGTGGTGTTCCCGACGGAGTGGTTGAAGTCGGAGGAGCATAATAGTAATTGGCTGTATCAGGTTGATCAGGTGGCGCCGTTGCAGATTTAGTAAGTTCTTCGTCCTTTGCCGTGTGCTGTGACTGGGAGTGGTTTGGGAGGTTTTGGCTAACCGGGTTGTTTAGTGATTGAGCAAGGCGAAGTGAGGTGGAGTGGAAGTTTGAAGTGGAAGTGGTAGAGGTAGTGACGTGGGTTGGATTGAATGGTGTGGTGAGAGCTCGCAACGTAAGTATTGATATTAGAGCCGTACATATTCGTCGATGTGATTTGGCGTCGGTGGGGAGTGAAAGAAGGGGGGTGCATGGTCTAGCGATTATGGTGTATATTTTTCTTAGTCTGTTCGAATAGACTTGTTTCAAAACATAGTATAGCAATAACATAATATGTGTAATATGGCTGGACATCGTTATTGTCCTCTTCTTTAGAATACAACTATATGAACAATATACAATAGTAAGATACAATACATACTTATACATCTCCTACATGCACCTCTACACCCTCTCACTAACCCAAATCGCCCCCCGACACCCCACCCTAATAACCCCCGTCAACAACTCATGCGGCACCGCCAGCTTCGCATCATTCTCCACCGCATGATCCAAATGCTCCAACTCCTCATCCCTAATCCTCCTAATCTCCCCCACCAAACTCGTCAACTCCTCCCCCACCTCCACGCCTTCCTTCTCCATCCCCTCCACCATCTCCAACAGCGCAGCAACCTGCTCATTATAATGCCCCCCAATCTCCGTCTCCACAGCCTCCGTACACGCCATCGCCGCCTCGCGACCCAGCAGCGCGGTACCCCATCCTAGCGCTGTTGCGGCGGCGTACCAGACGGGATATAGCGCTGTGGGACGCACGCGGTGCTTGGCGATCAGAGCGTTGAAGGTGCTGAAGTGCGAGGCTTCTTGGTCGTACATGTGTTTCATTAGGGGTCGGAGGTGGGGGTGGGCGGCC
>JPJW01000470.1:0-43175 GCA_000750755.1 Pseudogymnoascus sp. VKM F-4513 (FW-928)
TCCCTCCCACCCTACCAACCTGATCTTCTCTCTCCTCCTCTCCTCCTCCTCCTCCTCTCTTCACGACTTCACACCTCATCGTCGCCCTCACGCTCCTCTCTCCTCATCACCCTCCCGCTTCGACGAGTTCCATCTCGGTCGCCCTTCATCCTCTCCGAACGAGGCCCTGGGGTCCGTGGATAATGGTGCACGCTTCATGATATTAATCCCACGATTGCCAATACCACAACCGCCTGTCGCATAAACCTCCCGTATCTCTCTTGACGATCTATATCGTCCGACACTCCTTTGCAAAAACCCGGTCCCATTCGTTGACCTAATCAAGTGAGTCGAATACTTCTCGTCGCGGTGCTCAAATGAGGCTTCCTGCTCTGGCAACAACCACCACGAGGGAAAGATAGCCGGTAGTCGGTCGGGAAACATCGTGAAACGGTTGCGATACACGGCTGCCCTCATTTGAGCCTCTATCCTGGCTGGTGATTGCGTGGACGGTTACTTACGACGCATTAATCCAGATACACTCACTCGACATTTATTGTCAACCACACTCGTTTCAATCGATTTATTTTCAGCTGTCCGTCACCACCAGCGCATCTGGAATCGTCGTCCCCGTGCTGACTGCCCCTCTAGTTACAGCGCGCAATTTTCGACGTATTTCCCTCGCAGCCTTCGCCTTCTAGCACATCCGATCAATATATAGACCGCCAGAATGCACGCCAAAACAATTGTTGTGGCCGCCGTGGCCCTGCTTTCGTCGAACGTCATTGCACAGGAGAGGCCCAAGTTCTACTTCCCGCGACAGGTGAAGCGTGAGATTTCAAACACCACGTCCGACCCCGTCGAAGACAACTCTAGCTCCTCCACCAAGCGTGACCTCCTCGGCGATCTCCTCGGCGTTTTGACGGGAGGTTCAGCACCCGAGACTGGCGCGCCAGTCGCCTCCGTCGCACCCGTCAAGTCCGTCGAGGGAGTCGCACCGGGCGTAGTCAAGACTGTCATCGTATCCAACACCGTCGTTGTCAACAATGGTGTTACCACGACCCTCGCCCAGGCTGCGCCTGCCAGCGTCTCTCCGACTACTGCTTCCAAGGTCTCGTCCGAGAAACCGCCTTTGATCGTCCTTCCTACTCTTTCGTTGGGTCTCTCCTCGATCTTGGATCCGATTCTTTCGCCTTCGTCCGTCGCGGATGGCGTTACCGCCCCCAGCGGTGTTTTGGGCTCCAGCGGTGTCCTCGCCCCTGCGCCAACAGGATCAACTGCGTCGGGTGTAACATTCTCTGGCACCGGAACTGGAGCCTCGTCCACTGGCACCAGTGACGCTGATTTCCAGACCCTGGACCCCACCAGCAGCTCGTCCGGTGGCGGCGGTCTCCTCTCATCCCTCCTCGGCGGACTCAACCCCACCGGCACTGGTGCCACTGGCACTGGCGCCACCACGACCTTCGAGCCAAGCTCTTCCACCGCAACCGCGTCGGCATCGTCGACCGGCCTGGAAAGCATGATTTCCAGCATCATCTCCTCGGGAACCGCTGGAACCGGCGTCACTGTATTCCCAACTGGATCAGGAACCAACTCGACCACTCACCGCCCTCCACCGCTCGCAACGGGCGGCGATACCACAACGCACCGCGGCAATGGCACAACCCTTGTGATCCCAGTACCTACGACTACCCAGAAGCCTACTTCGCTAACGGATATCCCGACCACCAGTGCCGAAGTATCCGTCCCGACTACATCTGACTGGGTTGGATCATCTATCCTGATTCAGACCACTCAAACTGGCCCGAAGCCTACCGCCACCACGGCGATTCCCAGCGGTATCCCAAGCAGCTTGCCCCAGGTAGTCGCGCCTATTAATGGCGTGCCAAGTGCGAAGGTGGGATTTACTCTCATCCAGGTCGGATTCACGTACTCGCTGAACTACGAATTCGTCGTTGCCAACTCCATGTCTTCCGCCCAGATCTTCACGTACCTTCCCAAGGGTATCGCATACGGACTGGAGATTAAGGAGTCAGACGTCATCATGCACAGCCTGATGCCTTACGACACCTCAAGTAGCCTCAACTACATCACCACGCTTGCTCTTGCGTATATCCCTACCAAGGTGGTTTCCAACCTCGGCATCATGATCCACGTTCCAGTGTCTCGCCTCTACAAGAACCCCTCGGAGCCTGTCGCTGTTATCATGAGCAGCATCAACCCCTCCATCCCCATCACCGTTGGCTCTGGCCTGGATGGAGCGGACCCTGCAGTCCCGGGTGGTGCCGAAGGATCGACCCCCGCCCCTGGCGATAAGGACAATGGCAACGGAAATGGTGGAATCTTCGACAACAACAACAACGCGAACAACCAGACTCCAGGTGCCAAGGGAATGACTGCCGGAATCGCCACTGGCGCCGTTGTTGCGGCCGCTGCATACGGTGCGGCCATGTTCTTCATTGCCCGCCGCTACAAGAGACGCAAGCTTTCTCACCGCCGCGCTAGGTCTCTCATGAACCCCGCGGAAATGATGGAGGCTAGCGGAAGCCCAGCACTCCCCGGTGGTGTCTACATGTCCGGAGGACGTCAATCTACTGGTTCAGGCGAATCTAGCTCCGATGCATCAGGTGGAAGACAAAGCAGAGGCAGCGGAGGGAGCGCCGGAAACTCCGCCAGGACCGCCCAAATCTCCGGACCAATGATGGCGGAGAACTCCCTGGGCTGGAACTGAAAATAATTTCGACAACCATTTCAATCAAATCTCATGCCGCCATATACGATACCCATCTGAGCGCTTGATCTTGAGCCCTTGTAACATACTACATGACAGCTGATCGTCACACCGGCATCTTTCCTTCGTCATTACAGTGGGCGGTTGGTACCCGCCATTATTCTCTCCTGCATCACCAAAGTTCTCTCGCCAACCTTCTTCGGGTGAGGGAAACGATGAGGGATTTTTGTACCTTGCGGAGTTTTGAGGAAGTAGAATCGAGACCGGGTAGAAGAGGGGGCAGAGCCGAAGGCTGCCAATTACATACATGGCGTGTCGTGCTCTGTCCCACGAGGAATGAAAAATTATCTCTTTCAATTGTCCAACCGTACCTCCGTTGTCGACTGAACCCTTGAAGAAACAGGTGTGTCGAGAGATGTGCTTGGTTCGATGCCTACAGCCAGCTATAGTAATTTAAGAATAGTTTCCTTCTACCTAAATTTAAGACTTGTATGTACATGAAATTACATCTCTCCGCGACTATCTTTGTGATATGTGATATAAATGGAATTGTATCTAGTTGAACTGGGTCCAATGTATTCCAGGTGAGACCCAGTGATGGGCGCGTATTTTGTAGCTTGTGGTGCTGATCGTCTGTTTCGTGACGAGGCGTTGGTTGCTAGGTCAACGAGGCAACCGTTTACCGATGTTGGACCTTGATTTATCAACGCCGGACCGCGGGAACCATCAGGACACTAACTACACGCATTTATATTACCACTTCATACCAAAGTTCGCATTCTCTTTGGGGAGTCTTGATTTTATATACTGCTGAGTAGTATTGCATTTCACCATCATCTAGGAAAACGCTACACATCCGCATTGTTTGCGCTGAACGCATGTGTCCTACATAAACATACCATTCCTCTGACGGAGGCACTTCGCAACATCCGCGCTGCTACAACAAACCACAAATCACAATGTATCGCCCAAACACACCTCCAAACTTTGATCCTCCATCATACGGTGATGATGATGGGTCAACTCCAACACACATGTCGAATGATTCGTCCGCAATCCGCCTGTTGACATCAATGGACGACTCCAGCTCGAGCGGCCGAATGTATGTACAGGATTCTGATTTAATACCCCGTCCTCTCAGAGTGCACAAGAAGTCTGTGCAGTTTTCCACGCCGGAACACATCACTGCCCTCCGCGGCGAAGAAGAAGCTATCTCGAGTGGCAAGTTGCCAGCTGCGGTGACCAAGCAAGCGAAGAACCCCTCCCCGGAGGATGACATTGTGTTTCTCCTTCCCAGACTCCCCGATGGACCCTCGCGTAGGAAGTCTCTGCAGAGTCAAGTCCGAGCCCATTTGGCTACTAAAGGTGAGACGAAGAATGAAAGCTTACCAGTTCACAGTCCCAACACCCCGCGCAGATCATACCAGCCTACCGTCATGTCGACGAGCTCGCGCGCCAATTCCATAGTTGATGGTGCGCCAATATTACCACCGGAGAGCTCATACGACCCATACACCGGCAGACAATCGCCAACGCGGTCGTGGACCCCGTCCCAAACGGCGTCCGAGAGAGGCCGGCCACCATCGATAGCCCAGTACGAGCCCGCAGATGTGAATGGCTCTCCACGACCCGGCACACCTTCGTCGAGATACGGCGGTAGCCCGAGGAGGCCACTCCCGCCCGCACCGCTATTCTCTGGGCCGGGTGCGCGTAGCTCCACCTTTGCAGATGACGCCACAGTTTCGATCGCGTTAGAAACAGAGGGAGACGATGTTTTTGCTCCACAAAGCCATGTCAGGTCCGAGTCTCGCGAATCCTACACATCAGAGTCGACTTTCACCGAGGAGTACGAGAATGAGAAGTCTGATTTTGAGCACTACGGGCCTGCGCCGGACGGACGACAGGAGCGTAGAGGTGCGCGCCAGGCCCAGATGGCCAAGAAGGAGGTCCGCCTTATCAACGGCGAGCTTATTCTTGAGTGCAAGATCCCCACCATCTTGTACAGTTTCCTTCCCCGCCGCGATGAGATTGAGTTCACGCATATGAGATACACGGCCGTGACTTGTGACCCCGACGACTTCGTGTCCAAGGGCTACAAGCTGCGCCAGAACATCGGCCAGACGGCTAGGGAAACAGAGCTCTTCATCTGTATCACCATGTACAATGAGGACGAGATCAACTTCACGCGCACTATGCACGCTGTGATGAAGAACATTGCCCACTTTTGCTCTCGCTCCAAGTCGCGTACCTGGGGTGAGAACGGGTGGCAGAAGATTGTCGTCTGCATCGTCTCTGATGGTCGCCAAAAGATCCACCCACGTACGCTTGATGCGCTCGCGGCAATGGGTGTCTACCAGGACGGTATTGCCAAGAACCTCGTCAACCAGAAGGAGGTGCAGGCACACGTGTACGAGTATACGACGCAGGTGTCTCTCGACTCTGACCTGAAGTTCAAGGGCGCAGAGAAGGGGATCGTGCCCGTGCAGATGCTTTTCTGTCTCAAGGAGAAGAACGCCAAGAAGCTCAACTCCCACCGCTGGTTCTTCAACGCATTTGGTCGCGCCCTGACGCCCAATATTTGCATCCTGCTTGATGTGGGTACAAAGCCGACGGGTAACTCGCTATACCATCTCTGGAAGGCGTTTGACACCGACTCGAACGTTGCAGGAGCCTGTGGAGAGATTGTGGCGATGAAAGGAAAGGGCTGGCTGGGATTACTGAACCCCCTGGTTGCGTCGCAGAATTTCGAGTACAAAATGTCTAATATCTTGGATAAGCCTCTCGAGTCGGTGTTTGGATATATTACTGTCCTGCCTGGTGCTCTGAGTGCGTATCGTTACCACGCTCTGCAGAATGACCATACCGGTCATGGTCCACTGAGTCAGTACTTCAAGGGAGAGACTCTGCACGGTCAGAACGCCGACGTCTTCACAGCCAATATGTATCTTGCCGAAGATCGTATTCTGTGCTGGGAGCTTGTCGCGAAACGAGATGAGAGATGGGTGTTGAAGTACGTGAAGAACTGCAAGGGAGAGACTGATGTGCCTGGTAAGTTCTATCTATCCCCCAGCCCGAACATTTAGCTAATAATCATCAGACACCGTCCCCGAGTTCGTCTCCCAGCGTCGCCGTTGGCTCAATGGAGCTTTCTTCGCTGCTGTTTACTCTCTGGTGCACTTCAAGCAGATCTGGAACACAGACCACACCATTGCACGCAAGATCCTTCTCCACATTGAATTCGTGTACCAGCTTCTCAGTCTGCTCTTCACCTTCTTCTCCCTGGCAAACTTCTACCTTACGTTCTACTTCGTTGCTGGCTCGCTAGCGGATCCCAAAGTTGATCCGTTTGGCCACAACATCGGAAAGTACATCTTCTATATCCTGAAGTATGTCTGCGTGCTGCTTATCTGCACGCAATTCATTCTGTCGATGGGCAACCGTCCACAGGGTGCAAAGAAGCTGTACCTTTCAAGTATGGTCATCTATGCAATAATCATGATATACACTACCTTTGCGACGGTTTACATCGTCGTGAGGCAGTTTACGAGCAACACCATAACTCTCGGTAACAACATCTTTACCAACGTCGCCGTGTCAATCGCCTCGACGATCGGGCTGTACTTCTTCTCTTCCTTCCTGTACCTCGACCCGTGGCACATGTTCACCTCAGCTGCACAGTACTTCGCTCTCCTTCCCAGCTACATCTGCACGCTGCAGATTTATGCCTTCTGCAACACCCACGATATCTCTTGGGGAACCAAGGGTGATAACACCGTGCGCACGGACCTGGGTACCGCCGTCTCCAAACACAAGGGCTCCACCGTCTTGCTCGACATGCCCAGCGAGCAGCTCGATATCGACTCCGGCTATGACGAGGCTCTCCGCAACCTCCGTGATCGCATCGAGGTTGCTGAGGTTGGCCCCTCTGAGGAGACCGCACAGGAGGACTACTACCGCGCCGTGCGCACGTACATGGTTGTTTCATGGATGGTGGCGAACGCCATCCTGGCCATGGCCGTGTCGGAGGCATATCAGGGCAAGAACATTGGAAGCAACTCGTACCTCAAGTTCCTGCTGTGGTCCGTGGCGGCAATTGCGCTGTTCCGTGCTGTTGGCAGTACAACATTCCGTATCATTGAGCTGGTGGGTATGCTCATCGACGGGAAGGCTAAGTGGGAGAGCGGGAGCTACCGTTGGGGTAGCAGCTCGGCTGGTGGAAGCACCGTGCTCAGTTCGAAGGCAAGAGGTGGTGGATTCTGGACGAAGTTTCGGTTTGGAGGCGTCAAGGATAAGATCAGTGATATCACGAGTAGCATTGGGAGTAGCGTTTCGAGGAAGTGAACCGTAGGGGCTCGGGGTTAATTGGCGATTGATGGGGCGGTGTGGAATTTATGGACGGATAGGGTTATATTGGATGGGGGTTATGATCTGGGTTATGTCTGGCTTTGGGGTTGGAGTTTGGGATCTGTATTATGGTGTAGACTGCTTTGTTTCTCTGGCATGAGATGGGTTCGGATGAATGAAAGTTTCCGTTTAACGATGACTTGGATTTTTTTTTTGTTGAACACATACGGTGCATGCTGTTTTGCCGGCTCCGAAGCTGTAACTTGCCAATGACCAACTCCCAATTGCTATCAATCTGGTTACACCAGTTACAACTCCCGAAGCTAGCATAGGTATGTTTTAAGGAAGCTTGGCAATTTGCTATTATCAACCAGGGCGGGGCAGAAGTGTGGGGTACGGCGTCTGTGATTACAAATTCTGATCTGCCCGCTTCGATCTTTGCCCTATGGCGGGGTAGATTGAGGCGGCTTTGTCAGGAACGGCGATATTCTCCGATCTACATTTCTGAAATCCGCTCCCGAAGAATGCAAAACTAGAGCGGTGACGGAGTTGGTTTGGAGCTACCCTCCGACGCTGTGTTTGGCCAGTCTGCGTTAGCGGTAGAGCTCAAATGCTATATTATGGACACATGTCCGCCCCAAAATGAAGCTTCGATTTGAAGTTCCTACATAGACATTTATTCCTCAAGCCACGATAATATACCAGTAAAATTGAACCTTCCGTCTCGACGCCAGCGTACCAATCCAACACCATGACTTCCCTCTACGACCAATCCATCCCAGTGCTAATCAAGTTCTTCAACAACCTCTCTCAAATCCTCGACAAGTCCATCGCCTATGCCGATGAAAAGGGAATCGCCCACGAGGAGCTACTCACCGCTCGTCTGAGAGATGACATGAAGCCGTAAGTCCAGCTGTTTTCTTCTTTTTGGATTTTTGTACAATGCCGTCGGCCTCGAAATATGTTTGTGTCTAATCTTACCCCCAAATAGCCTTCCATTCCAAGTTCAGTCCATATCCAACGCATCCAAGTTTCTCTGCGTTCGCGCCTTTGGCATGGAGAACATCGTCCTGGAGGACGACGAGACTACCTTCCCTGAGCTCCAGGCCCGAATTGCCAAGACGATCGAGATCCTCAAATCAGTGGACCCAGCAAAGATTGATGCGAAGAAGGCTGTCGAAGAACCCATCATCATGGAGACGAAAATAGGCAACTTCAGATTTGAGAGCGGACAGGCGTATCTCAGCGAATTTGTCATCCCGAACTTCCACTTCCATTTGTCGACGGCGTACTGCATCTTGAGGAACTTCGGTGTGCCAATTGGTGCCATGGATTATCTTAACGGTGTCTTCAACAAGGTTTAGATTTCAAACATTAGACTGGGAAGTGCATATCGTGCACGGCGTCATGCTTGTGGCCGCTGAGAATCAAATTCGTTAAACACATGCCTCCATTATAAATGCCGTAATTTTCAGTCAGCTACACGCAACACATGCGTTGATTTTGATGTAGACAACGGCGTGTTAAATATTAATTGTTTACTGTAATAGTTTTAACCTCTATTTAAGCCTCAAAGTTCTGGGTATGTGCCCCTGTCATCTGCGCACACCATAGTGACTAAGGAATAAGCTTGTTAAATTACAGTTTTCGAACAACACAGGATAACTAGGCCCTTATTAAGCACCCGCACACGTCAGCCGTATCTCTCCACAGACAGTTCCACCTATAGAGCCCGATTCAATATAGAGTTGCGGAAGTGTGGTCCGCTGGCATGACGCCATCGTCACTGTGGTCTGTATTTTCGGCCGCCACAGTTACAAGAAAATAGTTCTATATTCGCACTCTATTAATGTCTACCAAACCCCCTTCCCATACCATCAAATAGTAAATCAAAACTGTGACCCATCGACTGTAGTAGCCAATCTCTCAACGAACAGGTTCTTTCGAAGATATACTACTACAAAAGTTGGAATTCTGAACCATCCGAAATGGCCGGTCCCCGACTTCTTCCCGATTTGAAAGCCCATAAAGCCTACATAACGTTAGCTGATGCTCTAGTTTGACACTCGATCGACATACGGCTTGTGAATGGTTGATAAGGGGGCGGTATCTTGTCGCTGCCTAGGGTAGATAAAATGGCCTTCGCCACATAAACTGATTGCCTGTCGCATGATAGAATCTGCGAATTCTCCGTATCACATACATCGCCGAGGGCCCATACTGATTCGGCATTCTTGACTTTGAGATACTCATCGACCATGACATATCCGTTGGTATTGAGAAACTTTCCTGGGATGTATGAAGAGTTCGGGACCAAACCAAACGTAGGAATGGTTAAATCTGCGGCTAGGTTTTCTCCGCTCGAGAGAATCAGCTCCTGACGACCATCTGGCTTTTGGATTGTGTTCATGAGTTTCGTTTGTAGCTTAATGTCCACGTTCAACTTCAGGAGCGAGTCCGTTGAGATTTTCGATACGCTTGCTGGGCTGCCTTCGAGGACTGTCGGTCCACTTCCAAGCTGTAACTGTTAGCAGAGGAAGATGCTTTCGGATGTCTAACTCACCAGAATAATCTCTTTTGTTTGACCGTATTCGAACCCCAGTTCGCCAGCAACCTCAACACCCGTTACTCCAGCACCGCAAACGACAATCGTCTTCGACTTTGCTACCTTTGCTTGGAAGTCATGTAGTGCATTCCTCGTAGCTTCTGTTGATCCCACCCCTTTAAACGGCAAGCCTTCCTTGTCATTGGATCCGGTACCAATAATGAGAACATCGTAGTCAAGGGTTATGTTATTAGAAACCGTTACTCGTTTGACGTTGACGTCGAGGGATTCGGCATAACCAAGAACAAATTCGAATCGACCACTGGGATATTGCTCGAAGCCTGTACTGATCGGCTGGAAAAGCTTCTCATCTTCGATCTGTCCGGGAATTATGCCTCTTGGCGACGCCACATTCCAGTAGAAATGTGTATTTGGTGACACAAGAGTAATCTTAAAGGGGGCATTGTTTGTGGCTTGTTTAAAAATCCGGTGAGCGGTACTGACTCCAGCGTAGGAGCCACCGAGGATGACGATATTTTTCATGGTGAGAAGAGACTTCTTTAGTATGAGTAATTTATGAAGGAGGAGAAAGTTATAGACCTTGGAGTTCCTGCTGGTCCACGGACAATATATAGCATTTTGAAGTGAAGACGCCTTCGCAAGGCGCCTACAATAAGTTACAGAATGATGCTTATAGAGCAGGAGGGGCTTTGTCTATGTGCATTGGTAACACAGTTGTGTCCACTGAAATTTCTTTGCACCAAATGGTTATTACGACCCGCTCGGGAGTTATCTTGACCTCCGAAGTATGGGGTCATTTTGCTAATACGTGAAGTTTCATACTGGCGAGAACATGATAAACACACCGAGAATGGAGATACAATACCAAGGTCGACGGGGCGCTAGCGCAATTGAGCAGCCAACCATATATAGCACCGCAGTTGCGTCCAATCATAAGAACTAGCGCCAAATCATCTTCCGCGCTCAGCAGCCAATCATAAACAGAACCGCAGAGCTCAACACAGGGGAGAGTATTTTCGTCGACGTCTTCCTTAAACGAGCTTTATAGAGCAGTGAGCCTCAGATTAGATACGGGGCCTGGATATGGACTAGTTCTAGTTTATTGATTATGTGGCGAGTCAACGTGTAAGCCGCCCCGCCAACCAATTGCAGGTAGTTCCGCGGAGGCGTCGTCGATACCATCAACTTACTCCATGAAAAGTATGAGGCTTCATTTGTCATCAAAAGGAGTTTCATTGAGATCATTAGCAATCATAAATCTATAGCCCACCCATTACTTCTACCCCTCGGAAGTGGGTTTCGCTGTAGAATGTCAAGGAACTATGGGCTGCAACACCCATCAAATAAGTAGAATATCACGAGCAAGTTCGAGGCTATCTTCCCACGAGAAGTCAGACTCAGTCTTCCTCTTATTCCATACCTCTTCTAGAATTGGCAATATCCTCGCCCGGTGTTTAAGTGAGATATCAAGCAGTGGCGGAGATGAGAAGACATCCCGGAAGAACTGCTCGTCTTCCTGCCTCGCCACTGACCCAATGACATACAGCGGGGCAACTATGGCCGGTAGAACATGCGTGGGAACTTCCGTTTGAAGCATTATCATCGCCCTAGAAATGGCCGCGTCTAACGCCCCAAGCTGTTTGAAGCCGTTGGTAACCAGATGAAGATAAATAAAAGCCATGCTTGCAAACACGGGCGTAACGAGTGCCGGAGGATTGCATAGTGCGACGGATTCTGGCCCAGCTGTATCTAAACCCAACTGTATCTGTACGTTGATATCAACGATAGTCTCCTTAAACGCCTCACAGTAGAAGTGTCCCTCTCGCAAGGCTTGGAGTTTTTTGGCGTATAGTTCAGAGATGCGGCCAATTTGAAGCATAACCCAGTTTTTGCAACCCATAATATCCTCAAGTCGAGTCTTGGAATCGGGATCCATGACTGTGGAGTGGTACAGTAGCAAATGTGGTGTAGTTGCTTGAGTGATGCACGAGATAATGTCAAGCCAGATGAGTGTCCCACCCAAAAACCTCGTTTGTGCTGCTTCGTTGGAAACAAGAGCTTCATAATCGAGAAGGGGAAGGCTCGCCTTTAACAGAGCCCTTGATTCCTTGGACTGATCCACTGGTGCCGAATTAAATTTGTTGTTCCGTATATACATGTTCATTGCTGCAAGAAGATGAGCCTTCCATGAAATGCCGTTGTTGGTAAAAAGCTGGTACTGTTAGGACAGAAAATGATTGTATGGGTGAGATAATACCTCAAGAAATGAAAGTTGAGTGACTGTCATCATGACTCCCAGTTCACTATTATGGCAGGCCTTCTGACTAAACGCATTGAGTGATTTTATACAGGTTTCAAGGTGTTTTTCCTGCTGGACTAGCGTAGCAATCTGGCTTGGTTGGCTGAGCATTGTAGGTGCGGCTGTCCGGCGATGATATGCACCCAGGGATAGAGCAGCATGATAGAGTGATTCCGTATGGAGAAGAGACGATAGTAGCCATCCACGCCCTCCTGCCTCGATTCCAGGTCTGTACATGGGGTACTGCAGTGGAAACACATGGTCCAGAAAGTGCATTAAGAGGGCGGTCTCATCGGCTGAAAACGTGGGATTGGGCCTCTAATTATCATTGTTATTAAGGAGTTCTATGATCGGAAGTTATCGACTTACATCTGGACTCGGAGCAGGGGACAGCGAACTCTCCGACAAACTGGCTGACTTGGGTGCTATCTTGGCTGGATCACGGTGTCTTGTAGACTGGGCTGTCTTGCGTCTTGATGTATGCTTAACAACCTCTTTGATGCCGTTCGCCACTGCCCTTTCATCTTCACCGCCATCCATCCAGTCCGGTTTTGGACCATACCCATAACATGTGATGGATAGCGACTCGCAAGCTGAGCACTGAGGATGGGCCTCGTCGCATTTCTTCTTGCGCAAGCGGCATGTCCAGCAACCCTGCTTGCTCCATAATGGCGGGGTCATTATTGGTGGGGTGCAAGCAAACTTGCACAAGGTTATAATGTGTATATGTATATATATATATATATGCTAGAGATTGTATTCTGCGCGTGCAGTAGATTTTCGTGTGTAGTAGTTGTTACGTGCTGACGAATCCCTCAAACAGGACCAGGGCGTGCGGACCACTTGCGTGTATGTACCGCAGCGACGAACATAAAGATAGACCACCAAGATGGATGTGCCGTAAAGCTTAGTGTTCGGAGGTACACGCACGAACCAAAGGCTGGCTTCTCGCTGGAGATCAGGGGATAGGGCTGAGACTTGACATGGAATAATTAGGTCTGTTTCTCGGGTGTATCGGGTGCTTTCCCAAGGCAACCCTTAGTGCTTGATCAAAAAGAGCTTGCCAAAGACTTCGATCTTGGCCACCCCCAAGAAATCACCCACAAACCCTTCGTGTATAGCTACGGAGGCCATTTAGACAACTAGATAGTCCCTACGCTACACGCCCCATATTCCACTTACTATTCCCCAGATTCCGTACTGCGTTGTGGTTCTCGTCAGCACCGACATCAAGCGAGGGAGCTTGGCAACTAGGGACGTCATATAATTTTGGAAGTGGATCACCCTTTCCGGAAGGCCCGAACCTGATCCCTGGATCAGCAACTTGGACGAGGTGGGAAATCGCAGTTGAACATATCGGCAGATGGTAATATACTCCACGTAACAAAACCCTGAGTCTGTTATAAACTTTACATAGGCACTGCAGCCGAAGCAGATTAATCTCCCAGTGTAGAGGCATCGCGTAAGTCTACTCCTGTTGTATGGACCGCAGTCGTGAAAACTGTAGAGACTTGATAGACTCGTCTTGGCTAGCCTTTCCCAGGTCGTCCCAATGCAGCAATTATGGCTGTTAATTATGTGGGGTAGCAGACAAATCCCTGATGCCACCTCCGAGAGCAAGCTCCTTCATAAGCAGTCGTGTGGAGGGAATTGGAGGTAAGCAACTGGGGATATGTGGAGCTACCGGCCGAGGCCAAGCATGTGAACTCTTAACGACCGATCGACATAAGTAGATCAATTTGGCAGGACAGAGCATAATGCAAAATCTTTCTGGCTCTTACAGCTTCTCTAGCCAGCAACAACAATTGAAGCCATGAAGCTGTGCCGTGTTACATGCTTAATAGCCTCTGCGGCCGTCGCAGTGTACGTTCCTCGCTACCCCACTATCATTGTCCATTCCTAACTGACTCTGGAAGGCGTGCGGCGACCTATGAGTACATCGTCGTTGGCAGCGGCGCCGGTGGAGGCGTTTTGGCTGCTCGTCTCGCGCTCGCTGGGCGCAGTGTTCTCCTGATAGAGGCTGGCGATGACCAGGGTACCAATGACAACTACACGATCCCGGCCTTCAATGCCAAGTCTACAGAAGACCCGTCCATGGCTTGGGATTTCTTTGTGCGACATTACGAAGACGACGCTCGCCAAGCAAAAGACTACAAGCTCACATACACCACGCCCGATGGCAAAGACTATACTGGCTTGGACCCTCCCTCTGGCGCCGCCATCAAGGGCGTATTGTATCCCCGGTCTGCAACACTCGGCGGCTGCACAGCTCACAATGCCATGGTGGCCATCTACCCCCACCAGGACGATTTTCAGTACGTCGCTAGCCTCACTGGAGACGGTTCATGGACGCCCGCCAATATGCGCAAGTATTTCGTCAAATTGGAAAAAAATACGTACCTGCAGAGCATCTTAAGCCCAGGCCATGGGCGTAGCGGCTGGCTGGGTATCGATCTCACTCCCGTAACCCTCGCCCTTAAAGATCTTCAGCTTCTAAGCCTGCTCCAAGGTGCCATTACAGCTCTTGGAGGATGGTCCGGGACTGTTCTCAACCTCGCGACTTTCTTAGCCGGCGATGCGAATGCCGACTCCCCGCTTCGCGACAGCACCCAAGCCGTCTACCAACTCCCCCTCGCCTCGAAAAATGGTGCGCGCAATGGTGTTCGTGATTTTATTCTCTCTGTGAACAATGCAGTCAACAAAGATGGATCGAAGAAGTACAAGCTTGAAATACGCACCCACTGCCTGGCAACCAAAGTCAACTTCGACACCTCCAACCCCCCTAGAGCTACTGGTGTCTCATTCCTCGATGGGCAGAGCCTCTACCGTGCCGACCCAAGGTCTGGGAAGGCATCAGCCGGAACTCCAGGTTCTGCAACCGCGTCTAGGGAGGTCATCATTTCGGGCGGGACCTACAACTCGCCCCAGCTGCTCAAACTCAGTGGCATTGGACCTAAAGCTGAGCTCCAAAGATTTGGCATTCCTGTGGTGAAGGATCTCCCTGGCGTTGGAACCAATCTGCAAGACCACTATGAAGTAGCTGTCCAAGGCAAGATAGCCAAAGACTTTAATGTCCTTAAAGGCTGTACTTTTGCTGCGTCTGAATCAGACCCATGCCTTGAAGAGTGGCATCGTGGGAAGTTGGCTGTCGCGAAGGGGACATACGTCTCTAACGGCTTCATTGCCGGCATGTTGATTAAGAGCAGCCAGTCGCCCGACGGTAATTACGATGAGCTGGCCTTCGGCGGGCCTCTTAACTTTCGTGGATACTATCCGGGATACTCGGTGGACGCTACGTCAGCTAAAAACGTCTGGACATGGGCCCTGTTGAAGTCGCACCCACGTAACACCGCTGGGAGTGTGGAGTTGGCGTCGGCTGACCCTAGAGACACCCCCAAGATCTCCTTTAACTATGTAAGCATGTTATTCCAATTCACATACCGCTGCTAATACCATCCTTGATAGTTCGATGCAGGTTCTGGTGACTATGCGGCCGATCTTGAGACAATCACCGAGTCGATCCGGATCGCTCGCTGGGCAATCGGCAACCAGACCGTGCCAGTGACTGAAGTTTTACCTGGGCCGTCAGTAAAGACCACTGAACAGATCCAAGATTACATCAAGAACACAGCGTGGGGCCACCACGCCTCGTGTACGTGTGCTATCGGCGCAGATGATGATCCGATGGCCGTGTTGGATTCAAGCTTCCGCGTCCGGGGCGTGGAGGGTCTCCGCGTCGTTGACGCCTCGGTCTATCCGAGGATTCCAGGCACCTTTACTTTGCTGTCAACATATCTTGTTGGCGAGAAGGCAGCCGATGTAATTTTGAAGGGGTTGTAATGAAGCAAGAGTGGTTTGTAAAGTATTGTTCGGCGGAGAGAGCGCCTCGGAGATAGAATAGAGCTCCGGAGATGTTAATATGACAGCTACCTCTTAATTTTAGCGAGCCACGAGGCATAGGACGTACTCGCATCTAATTGAATATTATTGAAGGGAAAATATAGTAGCGATGCAGTTTTCTTTCTCCACCAGTAATGAGTATGGGTCTTGCCGATCAAGCTGGTTCGTACTGAAGTGTACTGTAACTTGACGTTACTTTGGAGATGTAGTGTATGAGCTCGCGTTTAGTAGCAACCTCACTGGTTGGACCCCGCAATTTACTAGAAAGGACTAAATTTCCGTATGTCGACTTCCCCACACCCGGCCGAGTAGCTGTTGCTTCCTTAGCAAGGATTGATTCATGGTAACTGGGATCTCTAATTGTTTGCAAGCGATTTCTTACCCAAAACGTATCAACTCCCTCCACCACCCTCCCTTTCGCGCGGCAAATAGCTGCATAACACCCTGACACCCTGTAGAACGCTGACACCACCTTCACAATATCCCTGCATTTCCCCAAGGATTAAATATCTGTTCTGAGTATCTCCGGCTTGCCTAAATGTACTTGGCGGAGGCTTGAGACGCTTGATTCAACCTCTCATAGTACTGTACACCACTAGTACTTTGATACTTCAGTATTGTGGCTGCCTTATTCTACTTCTGTAAGTTATAATATGTACGTGAACTTCCCCAACTTATCCCATCGCCCGTTATACTTGGGAAACTCCCTCCTCCATTTCCCTAATATCTCACCACTTTATTGATTTGTGCCTCACTGTCGCCACAATGGGGTTCCTCCAGCTAATTATCCGCAATGATGCGATGAAAACGGATCCACATGAGATCTATGGATGGAGAGTATTTGCTGTCGCTTGTTCTGTGAGTATTACCAAGATATTTTACAGATAGATATGTGATAATCTGACAATGTTCATACTACAGGCCAGCTTTGGTGCCCTGCTGTTCGGTATGGACTCAGGCACCATCGGCGGCGTCCTCAAAATGGAAACCTTTAGCGTGTAAGAATAGAGTCAATTTTGTTTAGGCTGGCGATCATGAAGGCTGACATATTTGAAACAGAAAATACGGCATCCAGGATCTTGACCCCAAGGCAGCTGCCAACCTGAGCTCTAATATCGTGTCTACGCTACAAGCTGGCTGTTTCGCGGGCTCCCTTATTGGATCGTACGTAGCGGACAGAATTGGCCGCAAGCCGGGCCAGCTCTTGTGTGCAATCATTGCATTGATTGGATGTATACTTCAGGCTGCTTCTGATGGACATCTTGTCGCTCTATACTTTGGCCGGTTTATTGCTGGCTTGGGGACTGGGGGAGCTTCGATGATGGCGCCGGTGTATATCTCCGAAAATTCCCCGCGTGCCATTCGAGGCGCTGTAACAGGGCTCTATCAGCTATTTATTGTTGTTGGCATCATGTTGAGTTATTGGATAAATGTAAGATCTACCGTCCTGTATGAACACGAATGGAGAGCTGACATGTTGTCTAGTACGGCTGCCTCGTTCATCTCAAAGGCGATACGCAATGGGGTGTGGCTCTCGGAATGCAATCGATCCCCCCATTCCTTCTCTTCTTCACCATGCTTCTCTGTAACGAGTCACCCCGGTGGCTCGCAAAGCAAGACCAATGGGAGAAAGCCAAGAGTACCCTCCAAGTTCTTCGACAGCTTCCTATGGAACATCCATATCTCCAGGAAGAATTCACCGATATGGCCACACAACTCGAGCATGAACGCCTCCTAGTTGGTGGTGAAACCTTCTGGAGCCTCCAAAAGGAAATGTGGACCATCCCTGGAAATCGAAAGCGCGTTCTCATCAGTATCGGCCTCATGATTTGCCAACAAATGACAGGAACGAACGCAATCAATTATTACGCCCCCCAAATATTCGAGAATGTAGGAATCACCGGTAACCAGAATGGTCTACTTGCTACCGGCGTCTACGGTATCGTCAAGGTCCTTGGTGTTGTATTTTTCCTCCTCTTCATGGCGGATTCGCTTGGCCGCCGAAGATCCCTGTTGTACACATCAGTGACCATGGTCATCTGGATGTTCTATATCGGATTTTATGTCCGCTTTGACCCACCCAAGGAGGGGCAAGTTATCCCTCCAGCTGGCTATGTAGCCCTCACCTTCATCTTCTTCTTTGCTGTTTCCTTCGAGATTGGGTGGGGCCCTGTTTGCTGGATCTACGTTGCTGAGATCCCGTCGGCGAGGTTGCGGTCCACGAATGTGGCTATCGCTGCGGCGACACAGTGGCTCTTTAATTTTGTGGTTGCTAAAAGTGTGCCGACTATGTTGGTGACAGTCGGGGCGAACGGCTACGGGTAGGTCTCTCCATCTCTTTAAACCCGAAACAATCCGCATGTGTTACAACACTGACGCCAAACTTTTTAGGACCTACTTCATTTTCGGCTCATTCTGCGCTGCAATGTTTGTCTTCACATGGTTCTTCGTCCCTGAAACCAAGGGCATCTCGCTGGAGCGAATGGATGACCTCTTCGGTGTGACGCGTCTCGTAGAGGAGAAATTGGAGAGGGATGAAGTACCGGCTCGCGATGGCTCAACTCATAAAGACGTACCGGCCGCGAATACCGAGAAGGTTGAAACTATCTGACGATGTGGTTGAGCGGACAGCTAGGGATGCGTGGGTCGTGAGACCACATTAATGTTAAGAGGCGTGTGGTGAATTAGCCACCGTGCTGTGCTACTTCATAGTCTCATAATTCTCGTATAGCCCATGAATTTGATATTACAAGGTCATTCTCAACGTTGGATGTTTATAAATATCCATTATTATTAACTATGGTTAACAGAATCGCGAACCCATTTCGACGCCAGCTTTATTCCCATTCTATATCGGTATCCGCGTTTTAAAAAGATGCACGCGTGCGCCAAAAAAATCCACTCGCAAGCAATGCCATAGACCACAGCAAATTATACAAAAGAAAAAATGGGTGGACAAGCCCGTTAAGCCTTCTCAGACTTCTTTCCGCCTTTGAAGAGAGACATAATGCCCCCCTTAACGGCGCTAATGACACTTGAGATCGTGCCAATCACGAATCCCAAGCCAAAGCTCCACCCGCGAATACGTGTGGTATAAATGAAGAAGTAGACCAAAGCCCAGTTAATGATGCAGAAGGCAAGGAAGATTCCCATGCACTTCCATTTATCGTCGGACTGAACGTTAAGTGTGCGTAGATACTCCTCGCCGGACGAAAATGCGCAGTATGTGCAGTCAGACGTGGCATCTGGGTTGCCGAGATATCCCGACTGAGCGATCTTGGAGACAAAGTCGCCCGCATATTCACCGCAGGTCTTGTTTGGTGGAGGGTTGAAGTGGCTGAGTTCGACCGGACTGCAGACGACGGGGATGGAGCTGACAGTTCCTGAGAGGGAGCCGCGGATCCAGTAGGTGACGGGATTGACGTAGTACATCCAGTAGCGCCAGAAGACGGGGAAAGAGGCGTACGGCATGAAGACACCGTTGAAGAAGAAGACCATGACGAGGAAGAAAGGAAGGACGTTGGAGATGACCGTGAAGGATGGCGCGAATGCCGTAACCCATTGACCCCAGCTCATTTGGAAGAGGTAGAACAGCATCGACATAAGATAACTGTAGCCAGCGGAGCTGGAGTTGGTTGGAAGGCCGGTAGGGTAATACCAGCAAAGCCAATAGATGGTGCTTGTTAGGATGGCAGCTGGAATCTCTCCGAGGACATTGGCTGTGCTGAAGGCGATCCAGCCGTAGATTCGACTGGGGAGCTCGCGCGCCTCCCAAAGGCTGCGGTTAATGTAAAACTTTGGAATGATACTGTTCATCATGATTGGCGGGAGGAGGATAATAAGGAAAACCGAGAACATGCGGTTCTGCATGTCACCAACGGTGTTGCCAAGCTTCCAGAATGTCTGATGGTACGTTAGCTAATTCTCAAGAAAGTTCAACCTCAAAACTTACAAATCCATTGAAAATGCCAATAACAAAGCTGACAAAGATCTTCGAGTAGATATAAGAGGGGTCGCGCCAGTACTGGGTAAAGAGTCGCTTTGTGAGCATAGTTGTCTGCAACATAACAGGGGCTGCGAATTCGTATTGAGTTCCCACTTCTGGGGCAGGAAGTTTGCTTCGTTCATTGTTGATGCGTTCGATCTCCAGGGCGAGCTCTCTGTTATTACTCGAGCTTCTCCACTCTTCATTCCAGTCAACGACTTTGCCATCTCTGTAGCCTCGCTTTGCCGCAGTCTCCAGGATGAACTCCGCCACGTTCTTGGAAGGTGGGCAGACAAATCCTCTCTCAGCGAAGTACTTAACCACTGCAGACCCGCCTTCGCCGACTGGACCGAAGTAGAATGTGTTTCCGCCAGGGTTCAGAGCGAGAATCATGTCGAATTGGTTGATGAGCATAGATGATGGCTGATGGATGGTACAAATGATTGCCTGGCCAGCAAGAGATAGCTTCTTCAAGAATCGGATAATTGAGTATGCAGACTGGCTGTCCAGACCGCTCGTGGGCTCATCGAGGAATAGCAGCAGACTGGGCTTGGCCGCCAACTCAACGCCAATGGTCAGTCTCTTCCGCTGTTCCACGCCGAGAGACGATACAATCGCATCCTGGATATCCTCAAGCTCTAGCAAGGTGATGATTTGATTGACATAAGCCAGCTTCTCTTCCTTTGGCACATTGCGATCCTGGCGAAGAATGGCAGAAAACTCGAGAGACTCCCGAATAGTTGCCGTCCCATCGTGCAAATCCATCTGCTCACAAAATCCCGTGGAACGTTGGAAATCAGGTCCCAAGGCTCGGCCATCGACCAACATATCCCCGCCAATGACCCCGACAGTTTGTCTTTGGGCGAGGGTATTGAGAAGCGTAGTCTTTCCGGCACCAGAGGCACCCATCAACGCCACCATTACACCTGGTTTGACATAACCGCTGATACCATTCAAGAGTTTCTTCTCGCCGCCGTCATAAGGAACAGTGTACTCCACATTGGACCAAGTAAACACGCGGTCGCTGTTGATCAGGTTCTCGGCAGATTTCTCGCCTTCATGGATAGTAGTTGGCTGAACCACTGCGTTAGGCTCGCTGCCACTCTCAACATCGTCAACGGGTGCTTTCTCGGATACAACAAGCTGCTTCGCCTTTCGCGTCTTCTTAAAGGACAGCGCACCACCACCTCCGCCGGCGAATGAGATCTTCTCAGCGGCGATGGCTGTAATGAGCGTGTATAAAACAGTGAAGGCGATAACAACACCAAAATTGCGCCACAAATGGTCTCTCGAGTAGCCAAAAGATGCGGCGAGATAATTAGATCCCGAAACAGTGGTGCTGCCAATCTCAGACCCAGGTAGCGTACATCCTTGGAACTCGCGCGAAACACCTGGTCCCTGTGGAACAAGCTGTGCATCACCGCAAGGCATGTCACGTCCGGCGAATTCATTCGCAATGACAGCCTCGTAGGCATACGAAATTGGGTTGACGTAGTAAATCCATCCGAACCAGATGTACTTGTTGACGAGGAGAGGTTTCGGGATGACATATCCGACGAATATGACGAGCAAGTTGAGAGCTTGTTTGTTCGTTAGCACCATTTGATATGGATAGGGCGGGATTATACATACCAACTCCCGCAAAGCGGACAGCGTCGTCGATACTCGGTGAGACTGCAGCGAACATGCGATACATCGCAGTAAGGCATAGGGTTGTGACATAAACGAAGAGAATATAGATGAAGAATTTCGCCGCGCTCATGTCCATGCTACTCAGAAAGTAGGTTATGATAGCGAACACGACGACCTGGCTGAGAATCAGGGGCAGATCAACAACAGCGCGGGCAATCGACACAGCCGAGGGTCGGTAAAACGCGTAGTCCTTATGACGGGCAATGACGACTCTGCCAGAGACAGCCTTCATCAGCTCAGTGAGTTGAAGCCAGCCGGGGAAAACAATAGAGAAGAACAACACGCCGCTACGAGAGAAAGCGCCGCTGGTATCGAGAGGCTGCCCGTAAAAAAGCGATCCAACGATGAGGGCGTTGGCGACGATAACAAAGAATTTGGTATACAGAGACGTCTTATCACCGAGGGTGAGCCAGAACTCTCGCTTGGTGCAGGCGATGACTTGACGGTAGAATGATACAGTGTAGCTCGACTCCTTCGAGACGTGCTTGCTTTTGGATTGGTTGACAGTTTGTTCAAAGCGGCGGGTATCGGCGTTGTCGGTCTCCTGTATCCTGGCCTCGTACCCACTGACATCTTGTAGAAGGCGCTTGTAATTCTCGCTCGCCTTGAAGACAGCCTCAAGCTCCTCTGGAGACTTTGGGGTGGACGCCTCACGACCCGGCTGGAATCGCCTCGCGTTGGGATCGCAGAGAGAAGTGAGGAAATCAGAAGTTGTCTCTCCAGGCGAGCAGAAAAAGCCCAAGTTCTCAAAATACTCCTTGGCTTCGGTAGCAGGGCCTTGATACAACATCCGGCCCGCCTCGATAACCAAAACCTTGTCCATTAGATCATAAATGCCCTCACCGGCCTGGTAGAGCGTGACGAATGTGGTTCGGTTGCTGACATCAGTCATCACCCGTAAGGACTTTGCGTAGTCTAGGGCCGTGCTGGCATCGAGACCTCTCGTCGAGTTGTCCCAACAGACAACAGTAGACTTCGTAGCCAGGGTCTCTGCAATGCCGACACGCTTCCTCTCACCACCAGAAACTCCACGGGAAAAGGCATCTCCGACAAGAGTTTTCTTGGTGTGGCTGATGCCGAACATCTTCATGAGGGCATTCGCAACGATGGGAATGCTATCTTGGTCCTGCTTCTTGGTCTTGTTCATCAGAGCGAACTTCAAGGTCTGCCAGACGTTGAGCGACGGGAAATGCTGATCATCCTCCGGGTTGTAGTTGACCTCGCCACGGTAAAGCTTGTCCTGCACGTCCGCGGGAATGCCTCCGTATGAGACATCACCATTAACTGCCACAAAGCTTGACCGGTCGTTGGCGATGGTCTTCAGGAACGTCGAGCATCCGGAGCCAGGTCGTCCGAGAACGAGCATCATTTCGCCATCGCGAACGGCACCGGTAAAATCATGAATCAGGTTCCTAGTTGGCGGCGCCTTGCCGAATTTGAGAGCAGGGATGAGATTGGACGCGTGGCGGTAAAGGTCGGGGCCCAACGAACCCAACACAGCATCGGGCAAGGTCTTCACAAAGGTAGCAGAGGAGTTGACACCCACCACGGTCATGTTCTTGAAAACGACACCAACCTTCTTACCGGCATCCCCAGCAGTCGTGCGGCGCTCAAGCTGGCCACCCAAGAGAAAGCGGTCGAGCTGGAAGTCTTCTGCATCGTCAGCCTTGGCTGCGGCGGCATCAGCCTCCTCGTCGGCCACCTTGCTCCTCCTTCCTGCGGCCGATTGGGATCGCTTGTGAGACTCCAACTTGCTCAATTCCCTCCTCATCTCGCTCAAATCCTCAATGGCTCCATGGCGGGACACGGCCTCCTGGTCCTTATCTTCGCCCCATGTTCCTCCACGAATGCTCTCCTTCGATGCGACTGAGTGGACGGCTGTCGAGCCCCGCGGTGTGGCATTGTAGCTGAGAATTTCCTCGTCTACGGGAGACGGAGACTCAGCGGGGGTCGCCATAGCAGGGTTCGGAGGGGGGTTGATGGTATGAATCTAGTGATAAACCTCATCGCAACTGGGGAAGGTGGAATTTATGTATATATACCATAAACAAAGCGCACGGGTTAGCATGGGAGATAGCGTAGAGGCAGCTAGTACAGGGATCTAAGGCCGGAGATAAGACGCACGCGCAGGACGGAGCCGGATTCCGCAGTCATTAACTGGATTAGGCACACTTAGGGTAAAGAAAAAGTGGAATTGCAAGGCTCTTTGTTGCATTGACCAGCTATGTTTCGGGAGTTGGTGCAGTACCCAAGTATCCCCTCGTGGGGATTTGTATGGATAGATACATGGGGGCGACTATCAGAAGCTGCAGAAACTATGAGATGTAGAGGATGAGTAATGGTGAGTAGTGGGGGTTCCAAGAGGCGGAAAGGGTGGCTAACGGCGACTAAAAATGAGTTAAGAGCGGCTAGGATAGATCTAAGATAGGCTAATATTCGCTAACATAGACTTTAGAGACATTAGAGACATTTTTCAGCTATACGTACCTATTTTAGATCAACCAGAGACACATGGGAGAGGAACCAGGGGGGCATTATAAATCAAAAGGTAGATGCTGTTAATTAGAAATCAACTTTTTAGAAGCCGCATCCGTAGCAGCAAAGAGAGGAAGGGGTGTAGGGGGGTACTATATTCGATCCAACGTAGGGATTCGCGCGCCCTAAGGACTACTAGACTAACGCGGCGAGACAAATTCGGAATAGCGAGTAGCGAGTAATAATAATATGCGAAAACGAGGGAATCCGCAGAGATTTTTGAGATCTCGCGTACAGGAGATATTGGGAGATACTGGAAATATGGGATTTTAGACTTTTTTTAGCGCCTTGGGGAAAGAATCTCGACCGCCGACCGGCAGCCGCGATTGCCCAGCGCCTAGTTACACCCGATTACGATAGATTACAACAGACGGGATGACGTCTTTTATGCACGCCGTGTGCAGTTTCGCTGTTAACCAACAAACTCCGCCGACACTCAACCGGCAGCTACAGGGTGAGTGATTAACCGCTATAATAGCGGAATTGAGAGCCGCAGTCATATCAGGGCTGAGATTTAAAGTTCTGTCCCGGCCGAACTGTGGGCGAAAGTAGACTTGATGATAAATATAAATATATCAATTGTTGCTCTCTAATACCTCGCGAAGCACATCTCGTAATCTCTCAACACCCGACCTTTATCCGTGCAATTCATGTATCATACGCGTACGCCCAAATTATATGGGCCAATCTCGCTTTCTTCCACGAGGGCCACCTCGTCCCCTCTACATCACCATATCCGTCGATTGGTGTCAACATATCACTGTGGCACCAGGACTAATAAATCGTAAGTCTGGCCGGCCTGTATGTTCGTAACCCGAGCCTCTGGCAGGACCTCCCCCCCTTGCATAACCTTCACTTCCGTCACATCACCTGAGCGGCGAATATCCAGGTTAAACGTGGCGCCTCTAAACAAACGTGTTACCTTGATGGCATCCCATGCAGATGGCAGCTGCGGCTGGATGCACAGGCCCTCTGCATCGCCACGCAGCCCGCACAGGCCTTCGATAAAACATCGGTATGCCCATGAAACAGTGCCCGTGTTGAACAACTGACTGGATCGGCCCGCGGTTCTTGGGAACTCCTTCCAAGCGCCACGGTAGTAGTTTGGGATGAACACGGGCAACTGCCCGCGCCGTAAGTAGTCCTCTTCAGTTGGACCGGGAATCATCTGGCGTAGCAGTTTATAAGCGCGGTCCTTCTCCCCGATGCCGTATAAACTGTGAATGTAGAAAACAGCAGCATGGTTGTACACGGAACCATTTTCCGCAGACCCAGCGTGCTTCTGCGTCACGCGTCCCACGTCTTCGCGCATACCGCTAAATGGCGGAGCAAACATGAGCACGCCGTACGGAGTGCTCAGCTGCTCGTCTACCTGCGGCAGCATCTTGTTGCGCTGTTCGATGCTGGCTGCGCCGCTCAGAATGGACCATGCCTGCGGGTTGAGCCAGATGCGTCCTTCCCGATCTTCCTTGGTCCCAAAGACCACGCCGTCGTCGGTGATGCCACGTGCAAACCAGTCGCCGTCCCACATATGCGCATTGGCAGCTGCATTGACTTCCTCTGCGCTGGCACGGTACCGTGCAGCGAGCTCGGTTTTGCCCTGCTGCTCGCAAACAGCAGCCCACAGGTTCACCGCGTATGCAGTAGCTAGAGTCAACCAACCTGATACTCCCTTTCCCTTGTAACCCACCATGTTCATTGGATCGCACCAGTCACCCTGCGCAATGTAACTTAGTCCACGCTCATCGCGTGCAGATAGAAGCCAATCCATGGAGCGGCTGAATCGCTCAAATGCAGTGTACGAGTCGCCATGCATGCCGGGAATCTGCAGGTCAAGCAGCGCATAGTCGGCAGTTTCAGCCAGATATAAATCAAGCGCAACCGACAGCCATACACAATGATCCGTATGCGGCACCTGATTGATATACTTCAACTCAGCACCTTCGGTAAGTAGGATCCCATCTGGCATCCCGCCGTCGAGATCTTGTTGAGCAAGTGAAATGAGGAAAGCTTTGCGCGCCACTTCGGGTTTGAGATAGTTCATGCCCATATTGTCTTGGAGGTAATTGCGCGTCTGCGGATCGGTTGTCAAGCGATTCACGTCTCCGTGATAATACACCTGACGAGGCAGCCAGTTGTTAACAAAATTGTCCAGATGCTTGTCTGGAGTTTCAATCTTCAGGCACCCCCTTCCCAGTTCGATGTAGCTGGCATAGTCGCTCGCCGCCTGGGAAAAGCCTTCTTTGCTTAAGTATTTCTCGCGCATGGAGCGGATCTCAGCATCATCCAAGGCGGGCCCAAATAGAAAGCGGTATTCACGCTGGTCATCGGCCCCTAGAGCCTCGCGGTACTGCACAGCAGCAGTTGGAGTCTCATACCGCGCATCGCCACCACCCAGCTCTGGCAGCATAACTGCAGAAGGGGCATGCAGACCCCCCTCGCCTTCAAACTCCCTTTGCGCTGTTTCCCATGAATTAGGCGGCGTCTCGCAAAGGAAGTATGTTTTATCCTTCAGCAACTTGTTCTTGAAGTAGTCTTCAGCCTTTTGGTAAGGCGTGATGCTGCTCCCAACCACGGCTCCCAAATCCGGGCGATATTCCGCAGATTGGTTCATCCATGACATGCAGCCGATGGGAAAGTATGGGTAGACGCTGATCTTGCGCGGACGGCCCGAGAGATTGGTTACCTTGACTGACCACATCTCCACCACATCGTGCGTGGGTATGCCCAAGGTCAGCTCAACACGAATCCCCAGCTTCTCCACAGTCCACGCAATGTCGCTCTTGCCCGCCGAAAATAGAAACCTGTCCACTGGTCCGCGCACAGGCTCATACGGCGCGGAGAACAGCTCGTCCGTCTCCTCGTCCTTAATATAGACGAAGCGGCCGGGGTGATCCGTATAGTAGTCTTGTTCCGGCTGCATAAAGGTTTTGGCTTCCAGGTTAGGTGCATGTGCGTACTTTGCCGGCTCAGGCTGCATGAATTGCGCAGTGGCGTATCCACGACAAGTTATCTGGATCATCATTTTCTGGTTCCAAAGGAAGCCGCCTGCCTTGGGCATGGCCGTTGGGCTTGCCAGCTCATAGCGAAGGCCATCTTGGGAGGGGCTGAGATGAAACATTGTAGATTCTGGGGAGGGAATTTCCAAACCGAGTGTAGTTGAGGCGGACGGTTGAGGTTATAAGAAAGTTCATCGACACATTGACAGATCTAAGTTTTGTGATCCTTGCTAGGCGCGTCAATGGTTTCACGGATTATGTCCGTTCCACGGTCCGACCTCGGGAACTTGAATTTAAATGGTGGTGGTTGAAGGTGAATCCGGCGGCATGTTACTGTCACGGTAAGACGCAAAGCCCAGTATAACTGTGATATTAAATGGGTATATACATGAGTAGCTTTGAATCCAAGCTTCCCCAGCGACAACGACTGGTGCAGTATATTTTACCGTAGAATAATATACAATAACAGTTGCTCCTGATGCTGATATACGCCTATATAATTCCACATTATCGGTGAAAATATGAGGGGTGAAGTGAGATCCCCCACGGCGGATAAAGTCCTAATACGGAATTACGGGCGGAGTTTCCGAAATTGTGTGGGGTAGACCCTGAAACCAGTTTAGCGCTGGGGCGATTGGCGTATCACGTGTGGGGGATCTCCACCACTCACAGAAATATAAGTCTTGGCTTCGCTCTGCTGTGGCAGCTCGGAAATATAACATTTGAGTTTCATGCTGCGGTGTTGCCACAGTTGTGTAGGCCAGTTCTTTGATACAAAATCATCTAAATCATTTTGCCATCCTCTGTGAGTAATATTTAGAGAGCTTTTATATGATATCTGGCCATGTTACCGACATTTGGCTACTGTAGACTGACAAACTACTTTTTGCAATATAAATGTTAAAAAGGCGAAATAAAATATGAGAGATGAGATTTAGACTATAATACCAGAACCAGACTATGCCCGTACTAATTACCGTCGATTCCCTCAACCACGCTATTCATGCTCGTCACGCTTTCCCATGCTCATACTGGTTGCATCTTCCTGACTCCATAAAAATCCCATATAACGTTTCTGCGCCCCTGTCCATATCCATCCTCTAACCAGCAGTCTGTCCGTCTCATGATATCATTCATACATAGCCCTCATAAGAATCACCCCGGCTCTGAAAGACGTGTTCAGCGCGAAAAGCAGATAAAAACCGCAGGATGCAGGAAGGACAAGGAAAAAGCAAAGAAAAAAAAGTGTACAGCGAAAGCCGTCCTGTTCCTCTTTCTGACCCCTCTCTCCACTGTCATTACTAGACCTAGGCAATATAACCCGCCTCGGCTCTAATAATAATTTCTCATCGCATCCTCATACCCAGTTCCTCCCTTGAGATCCCTTTCAAAAGCCAGCGCAACATCCAGCACACGGCGGATATGAACCATGCTGAGTGGCTCCTTCTGGTTGACAGCAAGGGCCTGTGCCGTGCGCACGGTGTTCTTGATCTGGCGACCGTTGAGATTGTGCTTGGCGAGGTCGGTGAAGTCCGCATCGGTGAAGGGCATAGTGGCAATGCCTTCAAGGACACGCACTTTCTCGATAAACATCTGGAAGACAGCCTTCTTGGCCTTGGCGGAGAGCTCGCCGTAACGGAGAGCAATGTGGATACGCGATTGGAAGGCGTCATCAAAGGTCTGGAGAGTATGTTAGTGAGTCCCCTGTAGCACTTCTGGAAATGGAACTGGGGGAGACATACCTCGACACGGTTGGTGGTTAGGAAAAGAATACCCTGGAAGTACTCGAGCAGGCGGAGGAAGATGCTCACGAGCGCATTTCGGTGGATATCTTGAATTGTGCGCTTCTCAAGGAACACATCGGCCTCATCGAGCAGTAGAACGCAGCCCCACGTCATGCTGATATCAAGGATCTTCTGCAGCTCTGCCTCGAGGGTGCGAGGATCCGTACCCAACTCACCGGCTGAGACCATGTACAGCGGACACTTGAGGAGCTCGGCGATTCCTTCAGCTGTAAGAGTTTTACCAGTTCCAGGTGGACCGTGCAACACTGCAACGAGTCCCTTACCCTTTCCTTGAATAACATCGTCGATGCTCTTGGCCGGGTGATATTTGTGAGACTCGACGAGGGCCTTGACAATGTCCTTGGTGTTGTTCTCCAGGACGAGGGACTCGTAGGCACCGTTGTTCCAGACAATCTCTTTAATCCCAGAGACGGTAAATTCAAGCCACAACTTCTCACCGAACGCAAAACCGAGTACGACGGGCGAGGCGATCAGGTACTCTTCCTCGGTGAAGACGGGGATGGCCTTCTTGCCATCTGCCTCGTCGTCTTCGGGGTCCTCGTTCTGATCAGCTACCACCTCAAGGTTTTCGGGCTTGATCTCTTGGCCGTCGGCATCCACCGCGACTTCGACGATATGGACCTTTTGCTTGTCATCCACAACAACCTTGACCTTCGTCTTGGGCTCGTCAACATCGTCCATCCCGACTTGATTGTTATTGTCGTCGGAGTCATCGCAATCACACCCGCAGTCGGAATCCTCTTCGTCCGACGAATCCCCAAGCTCATCGGGATCCTTCGGCTTGACGGTGCTGACCTGGTAATTGGGGTTGATGCGTCGATGAATCGCCGGGTCAACCATAATTCGGCCATTGATATTGACTTTGATGATCTGTCGCTTCTTCTTGTAATATGCGAGGCCCTCGTGGCTCTTGTAATGAACGCCCCGCAAAGAGACAAACTTCTTGCCACGCTCAATAAGCTCCTTACGCACCTTCTCCTCTTCCTTGTGATATTTGAGGGGGTAGCAGGCGAGGCTGGTAATTTTACGTGCGCCCTTGAACGCTGGTACTTCAGAGTCCATCGTGCCCATTCCCCAGACCTTGCCATCGTACTCGAGATACTTGCCTTCGATGCTGTACCACTCTCCTTTCATGAAACTCATTTCCTTCTCAGCGTATTCAATCTTGAATGCTCGTGGTTCATCCAAGGTCCCATAGGTTGTAGTATAAGCAAGGGTATTTGGCTTATACAGAGCCCAGAGGTAGTCAAAGGTGATGAGACCTGACTCCAACATCGGGTAGAGAGTCTTTTTGGTTTCCGCATAGTCCTTGTCCAAATACTTGAGGAGGACCTTGATATGCTTGACCTTCTCATTATTCTTCTTAATCTCTTTCTTTTTCATCTTTACCTCACCCTTGCGCTTTGACTTGAGATCTTTCATGAGCTTTCGAAGGTCTTCGAGGTAAAGGAAGAGGAGGTTCGGATCGATTGCAGGGGCCTCCTCAACCAGGCTCACTCCCTTTACTCCATCCATGATGCCATTCAAGGCCTCTTTCAGTTGCTTACTCTTGATGTCAATAAGAGTTGTCTTGTACTTTCCTTCCCAGTCAAAAGTTCGCCTGACATTAAATAGGTATTGGTCGTACTCGGCAGACTCTTCATCTTCAGCTGTGTCCGTGAGCTTGTAGTTGTGGATTGTGCTATCCCACAGCTGATCCACCCTCTTAAACTCAAGTTTGGAGCCCCTCTTCTTCTTGGACTTCTTCTTGTCTTTCTTCAGCTTCTGGCCTAATGCGTCCAGGCCAAGCTTGGCGTTCCTCTGTGCCTGGATCCTGGCTGCTGCCATTCCGCGCGCACGACCACCCCGGAGACCACGATTTAGGCCCCTTCCACCGGCAGGAGGGAATGCGTAGGTCGGGGGAACAGCCTGTCCCAATTGCTGCTGAAGAAGTTGCAGCTGAAGTAGCTTGGTATTGATATCCTGATCATCAGATGAGTCTTCTTCCAAGCTGTCGGAGGCCTCTTCGCTGCTGCTGCTGTCACTATCGGAGTCCGAATCTGAGGAATCCTGTTATGTATTAATAATCTGTAGAGTACTGTAGTAGTTTGGATTCAAGACGAAGAGGCGGGTGTGAATAGATTAGCCACAGAAATAAACCTAGACACTCGGAGTATTTGTGGTGTCTGCCATTTCATCTGCTTCAAGCTGGGTCGCTTCCCATGGCTTTTCATGGCTAAAATCGCTCACACCCACGACAAGGGAAGAAAATCTTATAACTCACGTCTTTTTGCGCCTTCTTCTTTGATTTGGCCTTCTTCTTGTCCTTTGCCTTTTGCTTTGCCTTTTTCTTCTCTTTCAGCTTGCGTTTCGCCTTTTGCTTCTTGGTTTCCGCCTCTGAGTCGGAGGAGGAGGACGAGCTTGACGATGAGCTGTCATCCGAATCGTCGTCGCTGCTGTCACTTGAATCGCTGTCCGAGTCATCGCTGCTGCTGCTATCGACTTCCTTTGCCTTCTTCGACTTTGGCTTTTTAGCCGATTTGGCACAGTCCTTTGACTTCAGTTTCGCCTTCTTGGAGTTGGGAGTCTTTGTGGTAGCGGCCGAGCCCTGCCTTGTCTTGACTTCTGCTTGTGCAAGGCTGCTGCCTTCAGATGTCACAGGCGTGTTCTCGCCCCGCTCCACAAGCTCTTTCTCCAATTGCTGATTATCCATCCCTTGTATTATAGCAGATTCGAGGTGGTTGCGGCAGTCAACAGTGTCGTGGGTTGGGAACGTATATCAAGCCCACCGTCTCACGATGCTTGGTTTGCCGACGCGGAGTTTGGCAGACCTATCAGTTTGAGATCGTTAGCCAGATGTTACAGAACACGATGCCATACAGGCCAGCTGATGGAATCCTGTGAAACCGGTTTGGCTGATGTGTTGGTCGCTGCCTTTTCTTTTTCTGTGGTTGCAAACGAGAGCAGCAGGGAAGCAAGGGAGGGGAGGGTATTTACCTCTTGTATAGAATTATAAACGTATGTCAATAGGCTTCGTTAGTCGTTAATCGTGGCAGATAAAAAAGTTGGCGTTGACAGGTGATGCCGGAGAGTAAAACAAGGCACAAAGAAGAGTATAGTGAGAGAAGAGAGAAGAGTGAAGAAGAAGAAGACGGTGAGATATATGTCTTGGGGCTACGGGCACAGAACGAGTGGACGAAAGGAAGGATCACTCGGCGAGGGCGACGTCAGCATTTAAAAAGAAGCTATGAGTGGCAGGGTCGCAGGGTAGCAAGGACAAGAGAACAGGCAGAAATATGGAGTCAGGTCGGTATTTGGCAAGTGGAATGTATGTATGGTGCGTTGGTGATGGCGTTGTAACAGTGCAGTAGTGGCACTGCAGCGATGATACGCCAATAGAGCTATCAGAGTGGTTGCCTTATCGTTAGAGTGTGCATTAGGAGGATGCAGGCTGAGGACGAGGGGGAGGAGGAGGAGAAGGAGAAGCAGCTTTTCTCAACGCTTGGCTGTATGGATGATGAATGAGGCTGCGGCTCTCAGCTGTTGTATGGTTGTTGCATGGAGATTGTATGGAGCTGCTGTGGCCTTGTTGGAGTGAGGCTGCCGAAAGGCTGTGGGGGAGGTGGAGAGGGGCGGTTAGGACGGTTAGGATGGATGGTTGGGATGGCAGGGATAGTACATTGCGATTAGACAAAAGAGACAATATGAATAACACAATGATGCGCGTAATAAGAAGTACTTTTCCACTACCAGCAAAGTACCTTCTCCAACTTGCTAGAAACATTAGAAGCTGCAGCTGCAGTTGGCGCCGCGGTGAACAGTCACAGCAGTCTCCATCGCCCCCAATCGCCCCTAATCGTCCCCAATTCGTCCCAATTTAGGTCAAGGGTTCAGCGCTAAACAGCCTGGCCCCAGCTAACAAGGCCCTGGTCACGGGGTACCTGGCCCCAACTCACTGGTGCGTCCCTGCTAGGGCTGCTGCTGCCTGCAAGGCAGACGTCGGCCAATCAATGAGGGAACGGGGAAGCCTGAAGCTGCCTGAACAATTAACATTCCAATTTCTTGATAAACTTTAGTTGTCCATCTTCGTCGATTTTCAATAAATAGGCGTCCGTATATATCGAACTATACATATCGTTATACGATGCAGCCGTACACATGGTATGTGATTCCTTGTTCTGATGCCCCTACCCAGCTGAACAAAATCCAGTTCCTCATCGCATGAATAATCCAACATGCTGCCGCCGGCTGAGCGAATCCACCTGCGGCCTCCATGCAGCCATCCATCATACTTTCCGGCGCTTTGTGAGACGCCACCTCGTTGCTGCTGCGTATGCGCACGAGAATACTCGAGGGATGCGGTAATGGGACGATAATAACTGGCACTGCCAATACGATATAGATCTCTAACTGCATCAACCAAAGCATGACATGACCGTGGCCACAGTCTCACAACCTCCAAGGCAGACCAACAAAGAAGGAAAGAATCCCCCGAGATCGACGACATTCCATCAGGAACCAGATTTGCACTTTCGAGAATTACCAATCTGCCCTCTCCTTCCAGACAAAAATGCCCGATTGCTCTCTGTCGCAGTGACACCCACCCCACGCTATAATCCAACCCCACACCGCGGCCCGTCACCGCTCTTCCCCGGCCGACTGCCCTCCACCGCCGAGCATTATCCACGCCGCAACCCGCGTCTTGCTAGCCCTCAACAGCTACCGTTGCTGCACACGCACGCCCGGTGGACCAGTTTCCCCGCAAAAAGCAATATTGTCCCAGGTTTGCCCCCTTTCTGTAGTAGTTACTGTCCCAGCGTTTTGTGAGAGTTCCTGTAGGTGCCCCTGATGAACTATGGGGGTATTTACGTCTATATGTGGCTGACCGCCACGGACGGCCTTTTGTGGTAGAAGTGCTGCATGATGTGACCGATGTGTGCCTCGAGCTTTCGAGTAGGTTTTGTTTTATTTATATCTCCACAGTTCACAATGTATTGCAGCAAGAATTTATGATGTGAAAATCTTCGCATTTATCATCTGTCTACTGTTCTATGAGCTCCTCAAGAAAGCATCTCTCTGTGCTCGTGACGCACAGCCATGTATGAGAGCAAAAATCCCTCTCTCTGTGCCCACAACGAAAATAGAAGCACTGTGCATAAGGGCAACAACCTGACCACCACGGTCTGAATCTTTGGGACATCATCCCCGAAGCGCAAGAATCAGCTGGATTCTGGAGCACCTTCTGTGTTTGTGAGGCCCTTCCCTAGTAAAAAAGCAATCAAACACCCCCCTAAATATCCACTGTGCCACAGCCTCACATGTGACGAAGCAATCAAGCAATGCCTCGATTTTCCACTGTGCCATCGACCCACGGCACCAAAATTCCTAAGTTGGCACCTAATCACTCGCAGGATCGGAGTAGTTCGTCGACAAGTCGTCACCCTCCATCTGCTCACCCCGCTTCCGCTTCTTCGCGTCATTCTCGTTCAACTTTGCTTCTCTCTTGTCCGAGCATCCGAGACACCCACAGTAATCCTTTGCACTCGGCCCCTTCTCCTCGGGCTCACTCTTAAACTGCGGGTCTGCGTTTTCATATCCAGAAATAAGCCCCAAGCTGAGGTCCTCGTAGGCCTGTATAGCGTCTTGGAGACTTGCGAACTCAATGAAAGCCTGTTTGCCCTCGGATTCCAGGATATAATTCTGTGGCGGTGTAATGAGTGAAGTGCTCACAAGGATCGTGTTAAAGGCTGCAGAGAGCTCTTGGAACACGACGCGGTTTGCCTTTTCTTTGGGGATATGAGAGATGAGAATGCAGCGTCTAGCCCCAGTAAGACTATGCTTGAGAAGATCGGGCTGGGCAGGGAGGATGGCCTCAGATTCTACACCTCTATACCACGAGGCCTCAATTTGAAGCTCTCTAATATCTTGCTCTGTGCCTTTCTCTCTTACATTGCGAATATGGTGCACAAATGATCGTGCCTCCCTCTGGAACACAAAGACAACCACCGCCGTCCTTCTGTCAGGGTGGAGCTGGAACTCTTGTATCACCCCACCAAATACCTTCTTGGCAATTGTGCCTGGTGTGAATTTTGGCAGGAAATCTCCTGGTGTATTGAGGGATTCTTGGGCGACATGTAGGCGTACGGTGACGACGCGGCCACGCTCTTCCATCTTCTTGATCGCGTAGGAATATACCTGCAAATGTTCCTCGGTGAGTGGGGCGGGCAGGATGTCGGTATCCATAGGTACTCTAAGCGCAGGGGCGTCATCATACACAGCAGTGAGGGCAGCGAGTTCGTCTGCGGCAATAGTCCCAGTACTTGACTGCCCAGTGCCAGAGCCATTGAAGATCTGACGGTCGAGAGGGGCATTGCGGAGGCCTCTAACAGTAGAGGTTGCATCGCTACCAGTCTCTCCAAAGCACCACGCGTTAGGAGACGCAGCAAGGGATGGGCTTGGGACAGAAAACGGCTTCGATGGTCGAGGTCCAGCAACCGAGTTTCCGGTGCCAGAACCACCTGAGAACAGTGTTGGGCGCGGCTTAGAGAGATGGCCGACCCTAGTTTCAACGTCCCTCAAAGTAGCAGATTCAGAAGACGAGCGAGAGCGAGAGCGAGAACTAGAACCTCTAGATGTGTCGATGTTGAGGGCACGCTGTAACATCGACTGCAGACTCTCATCACCCTCCCTTGGAGTTCGAGATCCTTCACTTGTCGCAGCAACTGGCAAGTCATCACAGTCGCCTAGAACCCCAAAAGTGTCGCGAGTGTCACCTGTTTCTGCGGTTCCTACTGAGGTACTAGCATCGTCTCGTTGCCTTTCTTTTTCAGCAAGGATAGCTCTCAAACGCTTCTTCTCATTCCTGCGGGAAATCCGTCTGCTATAAACAGCAGGGAGGTAATGCATCTCATGTTGATCGTTCTGATCTGCGCCTGGTTTACCTTTCCAGAGATCGACAGGCTGGCGAATAAGTTTGAGCCGCTCCATGCGGCCTTCAAGAGTCAACGACTTCCACTCGCGGTATTCTTTTGTCGCGCGTACCATTTCATCGTCGCGTGCTTCAATCATTTCAGAAAGACCCCGTAGGTAACGCTTCTTCACTTGGCCTAAATCTTTGCCTTCGTATTGTCCTTTATCATTCATCTTTCGTGTGCGCGTCTCAGTCTTCACTTTGACCTCGACAATATTGTCATCACCGAACTCGTTTATATAAGACACTGATGCTTTGGGTTTCGAACTCCAGCCTCCTTGATTGCGTTGCTCAAAAGTATTCCGCGCATGGCGGGCGTCGTGCATAGCATTGATGTTATCCATGAAGTTCATTCTCACATCAGCGTCTATACGGCTAAGGTGCTCGTCTGCCGTGTCATCAGTGAAAATACTACCCTGTGGTAAGGCGGGGCGATATTCGATCACACTTGGCTCTGAAGGAGGGGCGTTGGGAGAACCTGGGGTAGAAGTGATATCAATGTAGTTGTCGATTGATTCAGCTTTGTCTTGACGCGATTGCCTTTCGAGCTTCCGGAGAGATTTTTCGGTAAGATCACCGCCTTGGGGGACCTTTGTCTCCTTGATTGCCGTCGTCGTCGTCGTCGTCGTCGTCGTCGTCGTCGTCGTCGTCGTCGTCGTCGCATACACAACATTAGAAGAACCAAACGTTGCTGCCAGTGGGGTATTTATGGCACTAGAGGGGTTCCACATAGAGGATTCTTGTGGGTTCTTTTCTCGAACTTCCTCCGCTCCCTCTTCATATTTCACCGTCCCTGTGGTTGGATCAAGAGTCGTCCATGTTTTCTCAAGAGGTATATTTTCAGCTCTGTTCAAGCCGAACTGGAAGCCTCGTGGTGCCTCCGCGTAAGGGTCCAGCTTTGGCGTAAATGGAACAAGCCCCGGTGCAATAGACGTGGCGCCACCTCGACTCCGTCGCCCTTTGTTTTGATTGTTTTTAGGGCCGGAAGGCACACCACGAACCACAGATGATGCTCCTATTTCAAACGATGAAGAATGTTCACCTCCCCAAAGCCGATTATTGGGATCCTTGGATCGTGTGTCGCTGTGTTTGGTATATTTTAGGCTGGAGAAAGAGTCGTCGTCATCGTCATCCTGTTCATATCTTTTCATCTTGTTGAGCGTGCCCTTCCCAGCAATTGATGAAGCATTTGAAAGGGGTGCTGCTTTGCCATCTGAGCTATTACATCCGTCGCTTTCACTGTCTTCTAACAGACTATATGGGTTCCCTAAATTAAAGTGAGTAAAGCAATTGGAAACAACTTAATTTAGTACTTACCAGCGCCGCCTCTCATTGAAACCCTGTTAAGTTCGGGGTAGTCATAAATAGGGCTGGTTTCATCGACGGCCACTACCGTGCCATATCCTGTGACAGGGTCAAGCTCTGGTACTGGTGTTTGGGTGACTTCGACCTTGGCGCGGACTCTATAGTGCGGGGCCACTGAGGATGCCCTTCGTGCATCGCGATGGTGAGCTCCCACCATGTGCTCCGTCTGAAACATGTCGTCACTCTGCTCCTTAATGTTTTTCCAGTATTCCACAGTCCAATCCAACCCGTCGAAAGGTGTTGCGGTGCTTCTTTCGTGCCTATGATTTATTCGAGGCTGTTGATATTCTGGTCTCTGAAGCGAGGGATCAAAGTGAGGCGTTCTTTCCGATATACGTTCTAGTTGGTTGTTATTGATCTGAACACCCGACCTCAGCTTCTCATTCTCTGCCCGTAACTCTGAGTTGGCCTGTTTTAAATGTCTTAATCTTGCCTGGGTGTTTCGAAGTTGTCGCAAGTAGTCGTGCTTCTTGAAATCGGTAGAGAGATGGTGGAATATCCGATCTGCAACCACACTGCGGTATCTCTCGAGCTCGTCGACTGAGATGAGGAGAATATTATTAGGATTCTCTTGACTGCAATTTTGCTGGACCCAAGTCAAAAGTTGTGAGAGTATGAGTTGGAGATATGGGTCGTTCTGGTGTGATATTATGATCTCTGCAATATGAACAGATATCCGTTCTTGGATATTCCCTATAACAGACGCAAATGGGATCGCATTGGTTCTGGAAATGGAGAGTAAGTTCCAACTGAAATTGAAAACGACTGAGATACGTCTGAGAGAGAGAGGGAGAGAAAGAAAGAGAGGAAAACGTGTAGTCCAGATGAAAAAAGACCTAGGTATTGATAGAACGCAATGAAGGGGTGTGACAGCAAGGGATATGGAAGTGAGATTAGATTCCAATGCAAACCTCAATGGATTCTGAAAACTATTATGAAAGAAGGAACGGTAACTTGTGTGAACGTAATTCGAAAGTTGAAAGGCTGGATGGGTTGTTGATGGAAAGAATGGTTGAAGGTGGGTGAGATCAAAGGCAAGGAATTGATTGTGTGGTGAACAAGCGAACCTAGAACCGCGTCTCTGGGCAAACGCCAAAACAAACGGCCGCCCAGCAAGCACGCAATGATAAGAATAGCACTCAAAGAAAGAAATTTCACGAGCTTACACTTCGGGGCACTTAAATATTGGCAGCTCCTCCAGTAATTCTCTCATCGCTTGGTCTTCTTTTGCCTCTTTCTCAATTCTGATCATCTCGTCCGCCCGCCTCTGGACTTCAGCTTCTCTTTTCTCATCTGCAGCCTCCTCAGCTGCTTTCTCTTGCCTGCTTCTCCTATCGAACATCTGCCATGCTGTTGCTACATCTCCGCCACTCTCATGCATTGCTCTGCTGAGTGCAGGAAGTAAAGGTTGTTTCATTTCCAACGCACTGTATGGGAATGGTTCAAGGCCTTGCTGATGTTGATATATCCTTGAAGCTTCTTCGGCTTTCATCTGGTCTCTGATAATGCGGCGATATCTTTGTTTGGTAGCTTGGCGATGCTCATGGAGGGTACGGTGGCAATATTCAGGGTCCATATTATGAGAAATGGGGTTGGAGTGGCGCCTGGGTGGTAATCTGAGGTCGACTACGAGGTTTGAACGTCGGAGAGGCCGATAGCCAGACTGGTCTGGCTGGGGCATCCATACTCTTTGCTGATGGTTGGAGAATGTGTATGCGTCCATATTTGTGCCTGGATGTCTGTCCTGGCTGGATTCAAACTGGCAACGAGGGTTGTTCAAGGCTTTGGTTGAGGTGAAGCAAGGAAGTGTGCTTGTGTGAAGAGAGAAATGAGAAGTGAAGGGAAGGGTTTGATACTGAACTGAGATGGAATAGAGGTTGGAGCGAAGAGTTTGAGGGCAAAAAAGATGGGGGTAGCTGGGTGGTGACTGGATAACAGTGACAGCGGAAGGACAAAAGGTCCCAAAGAAGAGTAAATACTGAAAGAAAGGGAGATGGAAGAAGCAGCCAGAATAAGGCGATAGATAAAATATCAGTGGATATAATAGACAGAGTGAGCGATGAAACTCCGTCTGCTTTGAGGCTTCTTGAGAGAAGATGGAGTGTATTTGAGTCTGAGTGCTTATGTCGCGGTTTTATACCGACTTTGGGCCGAAGTCGTCGGAATCCACAAGAATGCAATGTGAATATAATATGAGGCAACCGCAGCAGCTGATAATGTTGTTTACTTCTGCAGATGAAGCTGACGAAATGTTGTGTTAAGATAGTTTGGTGGAAGCTCTCTATTTATGAAAAATGTAATTTGGGAGTAATAAGAAAGAGTTTGTCTCATTCCAACTCCTCCAGTATCTCACCACCACCCCAATTACGGACGGCAGTCTCAATCACCACATTACATCAAATATGCTCAATTTCGAAATCCATTTGTATTCCTTTGTATAATCGGGTATGCGCAATTCTGAGCAATTTTACGCAAAGCCAATTTAAAAGCACCATTCCTTGCATCTGAATATTCACCCCCTAGAAACCTCCCGTTCCATCGTATCCAGGTATGCTACCGTATATCCACCATGGGATGCAAAAACGCAGAAACAATTATAAAATCAAGAAAGCACGCAGATACCACACCGCATACGAGACAACGTTCATGGTGGTAGAATTTCAATTATACCGTGTCTCAGATCCAGCGGAGTGCATGAGAAGTATATAATACCCGTAGAGTAAGTGACGTTTGCGCAGTAAATCTTCGTATAGTAGCAAGACTCCAGTAACAGGTAATGTACCGGGTACACCACCAGATTTGGGGATTCAATGCCGTTGCGGAAAGAATGAGTCTTAAACCATGTCGGAAGCCGCCTCAGCATCTTCGCCCTTGATAGAGACGCCGTTTTGGCCGGCCTCCTGAGAGCCGAAGCCATGGCCAGGTGAGATTGGAACTCCGCCGTCAGAGTTGCCCTCATCCGGAGTCTCTGCATCTTCCATGTTGTCATCTTGACTGGCTGGAGCTGCAGCACCGTTCATGACTTGATCAATGGTTGCTGCGTGGGGGAAACCATCTTTCTTCTCCTTCAGGAAGGCCTTCTCAATAGCCGCAGCGGAGTAGGCGTCTGCACCAAGCTGGACCATGACAGTAGCCATGCGGCCATATAGCTCCGACGCGAAAGCTTTCTGCACTTGCTTTTCGGCGACGATCATACGCTCAAGCTGGTTAAATTGGTCAGTCATTGTTCGGTTTAATTCAGGGGTCATGAGTTGCAAGGGGAACCAAAAAATTGAATGGGGGAATGCGTGGGGCATTAACTCACATCACCATCCTTCCAATCAGTAATGTTGGCCATGAGGCGCTTGTAGCGGTTGGGGAGAGTGCTCTGTCCAGGCGGCTTGCCGGTAATCTCCGCCCACTTCTTACGGATCTCAGGCCAGCCCTTGCCATCCTTTCTATACTGAATCATCATAGTATCCTCCTCAGTCAGTTGATCCTTGGATGTTGCAATCGCCGTGCCCTTGCCATTACCGCTCTTTGGGGTGGACGCAGTAGCCTTGATCTTCTTGGTTGGTGTGGTGAACGCATCGTTCTCACCATCCTCGTTAACTGCGCGCTTCTTCTTGCCGCCAGAGGCAGTCTTCTTTCCCTTGGGGGTTGCAGGTTCCTCTGGGGCTGCAACAGGGCTACTGCCTCCATTGGGCGTAGGTGCGTAGTAGGACATCAGCGCAGCGGAATCCTCGCCTCCGTATCCAGGAACCTTGGCAGTAGCCACGTCGCCAACCATGCTGCCGACCATATCTCCAGCAATATCCACATCGTCGGCTTCATCGTCCTCGACCTTGTCCTCGCTCTTTACTTTCTTCGCATTCTTGCGGGGAGTCTTGGCAAGAGGTTCTCCGTTGGGGCCAAGCTTTGGCTTTGGTTCAGCTTTCTTGCGAGGAGTCTTTTGGATGGGGTTTCCAGCCTCATCCAACTTTCGTTCGGCCTTCTTGCGAGGAGTCTTTTGGATGGGGTTTCCGGCCTCATCCAACTTTGGTTCGGCCTTCTTGCGTGGAGTTTTGGGTCCCGAAGAGCCGTCGGCATTGGTTTGGGCGTTCTTTGGGGCGGGCCCGAGTTCCGTGGAGGCTTGCTCCGAGGTCTGAGATGGTGTCAGTAAATTCAAAATAAAACTGCCAATAACCGATCTACGCCCAGTAAATAGAGATAATGCAGTATATAGGCTTGTAACGACAGGTCGACATAGCCTCAAGTCGCAAGATTGGACGAGATAGCAAGTGTGAGAGGATGACACGGCATTGAACATGATTTCACTCAATTTGACAAGACAAGTAAAGAACTCACCTCATTAACATCGACATCGCCAACATTGTTCTCCACATCCTCTTGCTTGTATGAGACAATTGCAAGAGACTCCGTAGGAGCTTCCTCCTCACGAGGGAGGTTGACAGCCGTGAAGCCTTCCGACATTTTGTTGGGCGATGACGTCTGTATTGTATCTATGAAGATCAGACATAAAGTTAGTTGGTTTCTGGCACAGAAGATAATATCAATGATAATAAATAATTGCAACTGACCTGGCAAAGGAAGGAGTCAAGATCGGAAAGTTCGGGTTCGGGTGCTGGAATGTGTTGATCTGGGGCGAGGGTGGAAGATGGTGCTTACCACGAGTTTGTTCTGTAACTTCGTTGTTGTTCTCGAAAATTGAGAACAAGTAAGCTTTGATGAGGAAGTAAGGAAGTTGAAGTATGATGGCGGAGTTTTGTTGAAGCTGGGTTGTTGCGAAGGGGTGATCAGGTAAGAAGCGGTGTTGTTGTTGTGGGTAGCTGTTGTAAGAAAGAAGTTGGAGGTTTGAAGACCTTCCAAGGAAGAAGAGATGTTGGAGTTGTGAGGAAAGATGGCCGAGGAAGAACGTTGTTATGAGGTGGTTGAGTTGAAAGGTTGTGAGGGGGCGGGTGGAAGGGATGAAGTTAAAGAGTAAGAAGACAATAACTTTAATACTAGCAACCTTCGAATCCCAAGGTTCCCACAACTTCTCAATGATATGGTGGAGAAAGGAGCGTAAGCAAGCCAGCCTTTCTATTGTGTTCCGATTCAATAGGCACAACAATGGAAGAATATCAGATCTCCCAGCGAGCAAGTTCTGACGAACCCAAGAACTTCCTCGAAAGAGAAACAAGAATCGGAAAGTATTTCAAGAACACCAAAGTCAACGTACCACTGCTTGATATTACTTGAAGATGGCTGATTTCCAAATGTGCAACATCATTTATGTATAATAGGCCATGGTAGTAACCTCTCCCTCTTTCCTAAGGCCACTCAACTTCACTTCAATGTCACCAGAGATATATGCAAAAAGGGTACAGTGAAACACAAATAGAAACCGACACAAGGGATTAGAATGCAGGTAGATTGGCCAGGAATCTTTCGATAAATCTTCAACTTCAGAAATATTTATATTCCATAACCAACTTGGTCTGGTTAACATGGACGTTTCTGGCAAGACCTGATGTTGACATTTGAAAACATAAAGAACTCACAGCCCCTGATCCAAGAGAAGACGCAGCGGAACATCAATATCAAACATCGCATTTCAAGATAAGAGTTGTAAGAGATGAGGTAAGAGATAATATACACATACTCTAATAATTTGCCGTAAAATGGTATACCAACCAACTCCAGATCCATGCCAAATCCCCTTCTATCCAAGACCGCACATAACTCCCGCAAACCATATATACAGCCCACCCCACCCACCGCGAGTATAAACTTACAAAAACCGCTCATCAGTATACGTCTTCGCAATTACCCCCCTCACCAAACTCTTCTCCTTCTTCGCCCCCGCAATCTTCGGATCAACCGGCACCAGCGCCGTCGCAGTCGCATACTCCCCATCGTGCGAAATACTCATGCTAACCTCCACCCACCCCACCTCCGGCAGCGGTACACGCACAAACGCCCTCGGAGCACCCCTCGTCACCTCAGACACTTGATCCAAGCCCTGCTCTGGTACCCGATGGCCCTCCGCGGCCGCAATGCGGCTT
>JPJW01000473.1:0-25350 GCA_000750755.1 Pseudogymnoascus sp. VKM F-4513 (FW-928)
GTCGGACGGGATGGATGAGTGGGAGGTGGCTGAGATGGAGGAGGAGAGGTCGTGTGATTGTAGTTGAGGTTGTGGTGCTGGTGAAGGGGAGGGAGGACGGTAGATAGGGACGATGCGTTGGCGGTGCGGGACTGGAGTTGCCTGCTCGATGGGGGCGTCGCTGTCGGTTGCTTCGTCGGTTTCGGAGGGGAGTGTTGCGGTGCGATGGCGGTGGTGGGGGACTGGCGTTTGCTGGACGTCTACGTCTTGGATGTCGCTGTCTGTTTCTTCGATTTCGGAGAAGGGTTCAGGAGGTGGTGCGGTGCGATGGTCGGCCGGTAGGCGCGAGGGCTGGCGATGGGGAACTGCCTCTGGTTGACTGTCACTGTCGGACACGTCTTCGGTATCTGAGGACTGCTGCGGTGGTGGTGCGACGACCCTCCGCCTCTCCACTCTACGTCGAGTGTGTCGACGCTGAGGAACTGGCGTCTCTTGTTTGTCGCTATCAGAGTTGGATTCCCAGTCCTTCTCATCGTCCACAGGCTGAGCTTTAAGCGTCTCTTGCGGCGGCTGTCGTGTAGACATCCGACGTCTTGGCAACTCCTCGTGCTTCGGCTTCCCAACCTCTGCAAGCTCCCTCTGAAGATTCGCCAGCAACTCCGCCTGCCCACCAAGCGGCTCCCAGCTCTTCGTAGATTGTAGAGGATTACTCGGCAACTGCAGCGACTCATGTGCCTCAAAGCTAATACTCAGATCCTTAGCCGGCTTGGTAGATACCGTAGCACTCTCCTTCCTAGAATCCGACTTCCTTGCCTTGATAGACTTTTCGAAATTCTGCCACGTCTCGTAGCGATCTTTCTGCTCCTTCACCCTGGCATCCAACTGCTGTAACAGCCCCTTGCGCTGGCCATCTTCAATCTCCCCAATCCTGCCCTTCTCGACATACTTCCACACCTGATCGTATGGCTCCGAGAGCAGAGTATCGTTCTGGGTCTGCCGGTCACTCTGCAGTATACTTTCCAGCCAATCATTACTCCCATACCAATTCTTGCGTGCCCTCTGCTGGACCTCATAAGTCTCCGCCTTCGATATATGCTCCGTCTCATCCTCCTCGATAGCCACCTTCAACTGCTCCTTGCGCCTCGTAATCTGCCGATCCTTCAGCTCCAGCAGCCCCGAAAAGTCACTGTATATCTCCTTTGCCCGTCGCTTTTGTTCGATTTTCTTCCGCAGGTTGGCTTTATGCGCCAATACCAACGCCGAGAGACTAGCGCGGTCCCCAGTATAAGACAGGTTCTCCATGGCGAGGCGGAGAGCAACGGCTTCGGGGCCTTCTTGGTTCTCGCGAACCGCGCGCTTCAGAACGGCAGTCGAAAAGACGGACAAAACTTCTTCGAGACGCTCGCCCTTGCACTCATCCAGCATCGTCTTCCGTAGCACTGCATCCCTTCCGAGAGTGCCATTCTTCTTCGCCTGGTCGAGACATCTAAAGAGAGCCGTGCGCAGGTTGAGGGACTGCAGCGGTTCGAGTGGGGGAAAGAAAGGTTGTAGTTTCTAATACATTAGCTCAGCTCCCAACAACCACCGAACTACTCACCTCCCTCGCCTCCTCCGGATCCCAAAGCTCAAACAGCCGAAATAGCGCCCACTCCACACACTGAATCCTCTTTTTAATATTCTGCTGCGAATCCTTGGTCGTAAACGTAACCGGCGTGATCCCTGGCCAATCCTCCCGGGTATCCAAATCCAGCAATCTCAAATTCGTCAAGAAAAGGCTGACATGCGACGGTCCGGCTTGCTGTGCCAGCGAGGATTGCGGTGCCGCTGCCGACCTCTTCAGGAACGAAGAATCCGAGGCGGGATTGCGCAGGCTCTTGCTGCGGGTGTGCGATGAGACGGAGGGGGCGGCCGACATGGTGAGGGAGTGCCGGGCTGGTGCATGCCGTGGGTAGTGTGTCGTTTGGTGGTTCTGGGGTTGCGTGAAGGCGGTCTGGGAAAGTGTGTCGGAGGGTAAACAAAAGGACGGGGGTGGGGACAAGGCTGAGAGGCTGCGTCTTGGCGTTTTTGGTGGGAGCTCCCCGCACTAATGAATGTTTGGTAGTCTAGAGTTTCTTAGCCTCTCAGTTCACACGTGTGCCTGAGCTTGGTTTGCTGTCAAAACAAGGTGTTTACTGTTTAAAAGGGAGGCATATTCCAGAGAAGCAGATAGTTCCCAGTCAGAGCAGTCGCATAACCAACCCCTCTCGAGAACTCAAATCGCAGCTGCTGAGATGTCCGCAAGTCAGTCAACCCCACCCTACTACTATATCCCCCGCTGACCCTCAGACTCTGAAAAGCCATGGGCTGTTGAGGATGTCGCCGCGTCGATGATTGGCGGCGCGCCAGCGTCTGGAACGGAGTCGCCAGTCCCATTCTTCCACATGCTCCAGCAGTTAAAAACTACGAAGAGAGAGGGATGGAGACGATTCGGCATTGACCAGTGTGTATTCCTCCTCGCCGTATTCTACCCCGCTAACCCCTCAGGGGAGAGTCGATCGCAGACCACATGTACCGCATGTCCCTCATCACCATGTTCGCGCCACCTTCATTATCCTCCCGCCTCAACATCCCCCACTGCACGAAAATGGCCCTTATCCATGACATGGCTGAGGCCCTCGTCGGAGACATAACCCCACTGGATGGCGTGTCGAAACCAGAGAAATCAAGACGAGAATCGACGACTATGGACTACTTTGTCAACGGTCTCCTCGGACGCGTCAACGGCGGCATGACGGGCAAGGATATCAAGGCGATCTGGCAAGAGTACGAGGACAGCGTCACCCTGGAAAGCCAGTTTGTCCATGACGTGGATAAGATTGAGCTTATCCTGCAGATGTTCGAGTATGAAAAGTCGAAGCAGGGGAAGCTTGACTTGGGGGAGTTTACGTGGGTGGCAACGCGCATTAAGATGCCGGAAGTGAAGGCATGGAGCGATGCTGTGATGCAGGAGAGAGAAGAGTTCTGGAAGGCAAATGGAGGGGTCCACTCGGATTTCTCGAAAGAGGGGGATGAAAAGAAGACTGAGCAGCGCGAGGAGCACCTTGCAAACCTCACCGAGTATTACGGAAAGGATAAGGCATAATGAAATCTTGAAACATTAGACATGTGTAACCGTTGAGCGAAACGTGGTTCTAGATTACTTCCATAGACATTCTTATCGATTAGACTGAGCTTCATTTCTGCCATTTGCTATAGCAACCAAGACCCCTGCAATTATGTGGATCTCTGTCAAGCTATCAAACTTTCCCTATCGCCCTGCATATTGATAAATTTCAAATCCATGCCATTTTAAACCTCGTCGCAAACCCGCCCCTTTGTCTCCAAAATGCTGAATCTCGCCTTTACATGTTCCAGTCGTTGTACCTATTCATCATCGTGATCAGAGACCCCGCCTCGCAAGGCGGTCAGCCCGTTTCTGCCAGCGTGATACCCTTGCGACTCAACCCCAGCTCGCAGGGCAACACAAGACGGTAACAACGAACGTGCATCATCGAGAGCGTCACGACACGACAAGAAACTACGGAAAAGCTTATATGATATGCTCTGATTCTGGCCCAACATATCCGCACACGATGTCGACCACCTTCAACACACACGATGGACAGAGGGTGGGTCGCCGGGCGAATGTATTCCAACCACCACGAACTCCCTCAGCTTCATCCTCGGTTCACCTGGCGCAACCAGCAAACTCCATAATGATGGAAAAACACAAACCGCTCATAGTGAACAAGAAACGAAGTCGCCATGATTCAACCGCGAGTAATAAAGCGACGCCGATCTCCCAAACCACGGACTGGTCCAACGGCTATCCGACCGGGGACTCCATCGTCATGTCGGGCAGCTTGGATCCAGGGTCCCCGCTACCCTTTGTCAACACGCGCTATCAAATAGCTGGGGGTTTGGATACGCCGACAGCTGCAGCGGCCAACTACTTTGAAGAGAGCGAGTTCTCGGATACTGGATACCGCAGGAACCTTCCGACCGATGGCTCCAAACCTCACTTCGAGTCCGAATACCACAGTTTTGCGCGCCTGCCATCTTCGGCGAGCATGGAGACAAATGGAGAGGCGCGCGTGCCGTCCCTGCAACAAAATACGAGTGGAGGCTGGAGCAAGACGGCGCTGAATGTTGTTGGGGGGGTCGTGGGCCGGGTGTGGCAGTTCTGTAAGGCTGGCGCATTCAGCGGATTCACGGCGGGCGGCGGACAGCAATACCAGCTCGACCCCTATCATACTATTGAGACGGAACTGGACAACCAGAACGACAGCGAGTTTTGGGAGTCGGAGATAAGTCGGAAGGCGACGCTGTTCAATGATACAAGCGGCCGCTCTTCGACCCCTGTTCCAGGGCAATATCCAGACGAGAGCATCTGTATTGTGGATCCCACAGATCGCGGAACACCTGAGGGCACTCCGGCGCGCGCAACAAAGCGTAGACAGATTGATGTTGGCAGTAGTGATGCTAGCCTTGGAAAGAATTGGGTTGTTGTCCCCAGTAGCCCAGCTACAACAACACCCAAGCCGGCAAACAGATACAGCATGTCCACAGCCTCAAGTGCAAGCCGGCGCCAACCAAACGGCTCGGTGTCAACAGCCAGTCGGCCATCAGCAAGGCCTGGACATAGACGCCCTTTGCTGCACACCCGAACCTCTGGGGTATCTCATGCCGGCTCTCCAGGTCTTCGCTCCTCCGGACCGGCATCCTACGCTTCCCCACGCTCACCCGGCGGGTCAAAAATCCCAGTTCCCATATCGTCGTCAAATTCCCAGGTCACCGCTGCCGCGAGCCCTGCAGCCATTCAGGCACAGAAGTGGGCCGCCAAGAAGCGCAAGGAAGATCAGGAGGCGGATAAGAGTATGAGCAAGCTCAATGCGCAGCTCCAGGCTATGATCCGCGAGGGAAAAGAGGCGCTTGGCACGACGTTTGAGGTGAAGGAAGTCGACGAGGTTGGAATGGGGGATACCGATATGGATGAGGGATTTGAGGAACCGGTTTCGACGCCGTCCAGACGCTGGCGGTGAGCAGTGAGGGAAGTTGGTTAAAACGATATGAACATATAATACCCGGAGAACGACTCGAGCGATGGCCTGGCTGAGCGACTGTACGACTTACCACAAGCACCTCGTTCTTGCGTATACCCCGCACCGATCAGCTATATCAGGCGATGCATTTGAAGAGGGCGTAACAAGCTACCGGCCCAGAGGAATTGCGCATCGCAATCTCTGATTTAAACTGTACTTGTATGCATGGAAGGGAGCGTCATTATTTTTTCTGTACTTTGGAGGGGCGTTCGTCGTACGGGATTTCGGAATTTGTGCGCAAGGAGTCTCAGTGTGCATATGCAGATACCCTGGGAATGCCTTTCACGGCACGAGCTCTGGTGGGGGATGGGTGGACCTTTTATCACATTTCATGGAAACTCCAGTTTTGCAATCGAGTTATGAAGTGTCTCATTGTATGAATAAATGTTCTCACAAGTGAATCATGGCCAGCTCTCGTCACTGAGCTATATAAAGTAACCAGCACGTGATCCTACCTATCTACACCCATGTGCACCAATCCAAATTAGCGAAATGGTCGGAGCTCCCTAAGATACCTCCAAGCAACGAGATTACAAGTAAACAACGCAAACGTAGCATCTTCAAATCTATATTCCATCATTCATTGTCATCAGTGCATCTCTTTGTGCAGCTAGCAATCATGGACAAGGTGTCAGCTTTTGGAAAGAGCATCGGGTAAGACAACTCTGATCCATCGCCGGGCTATCGTTGCCTATGAAACCTCAAGGGATTGTGGTGCTGACATGACCCTGAAGCTCGTCATTCACGCCCTTTGCCACTCGCACGACCCAGTATGTGAAGGAACAGCTTGGACAAGCTGAGGATAGGGTGCGTTACATTTCCCGTGCCGTATTGAAGGAGGGGTGATTCCGGGCGCATACTGACAGATAGCTAGACCCAGCTTCCCCCGGACTACATTGAGCTGGAGAAGAGGGTCGATGCCCTGAAGCAGGTTCACCAGAAGATGCTGCAAGTCACGTATGTAGCTCACTATTTCACGCCCATTTCACAGCTGACCAAACAGCACACAATACTCCAACGAGAGCTACGACTACACCAACATCCGCGAAAACATCACCGATCTCGGCCGCAGCGTCAGCGAGAAGATCCAGCTCCTCTCCACCGCCACCACCGCCGCCGAAGCCCAGGCCGCCCTCACTGCACCTCCCGTCGCCAAGCCCCAGCCAAAGACCTTTGCCCACGCCGTTGCCCGCGCCTCCCTAGGCAGCAGCCAACTCCTCCAACAACAGCACTCCGGCGCCGGCGAGGACCCTCTCGCAACCGCGCTTGAGAAGTACGCTCTTGCTAGCGAGCAGGTTGGAGAGGCCAGGCTCTCGCAGGATGCACAGATCCAGGCCCGCTTCTTGGCGGGATGGAACACCACCCTCAACACCAACTTGATGTTCGCTACGAGGGCGCGCAGGAGCGTCGAGAACTCGAGACTGCTGCTTGATGCTGCGAAGACGAGGGCCAAGGGTGGCATGTTCAAGCTCCCCGGCAAGCCGGACCAGCAGCACCACGAGGAGGCCGAGACCTCTGAGGATGCCAAGGTTGAGATTGAGCAGGCTGAGGATGAGTTTGTTGGCCAGACTGAGGAGGCTGTTGGTGTCATGAAGAATGTTAGTTGATTGCTGAAATTCTGTATTTTGTAGTTAAATGCTAACTACCCAGGTCCTCGACACCCCAGAGCCACTCCGCAACCTTGCGGACCTGATCGCAGCGCAATTGGAATACCACAAGAAGGCATACGAGATCCTGAGCGAACTCGCCCCAGTTGTGGACAACCTCCAGGTTGACCAGGAGGTGAATAGAGCCGCGCAATACAGTGCTTAAACTCTGCTGATGAGGATACTCTAGGCCAGCTACCGCAAGAGCCGTGAGGGAACGTCGTGAAGTTGAGTGGAAGTCAGTTGAGTCGTGTTGAATACGGAAGGTTTATGCCGAGGCTTCGCCGAAGTTGATGGGAGGCCCGCTCGGGTTTCTATTTGTATTCTTTGGATCGGTCACTCAGGACAGAGCGCACGCCGCGTAGCTGTGGCAGCGTCGCTGTCAATGTTGAGGCGTATCTCCAGGTGTTGTTCTGGGAAGCTTTTGTTCTCCGCGCCTGATTGCTTTTTTGTTATCATACCATGAATTCAAACGAAGTGACCGTCGATTGTGTTTTGTGTTATTGTGAAGATTTGCGCTGTCAATGTGGTTATTTGCATTGAAGTATTCCATCTCATTTATTTACATTATCATATTCACAACAGGAAATAAATTATTAACTCTCGGTAGATCCGTCGTATCTCGCGGGCCCCGATTTCCGCCCCCGGAATACCAAACATAGCCCTCCACACTCTACGTGCCGATCCACCTATGAAATATCCTCGTACTTAGGTGGCGGTGTCCGCGGTATCTCATTGACAGGCGATTGCTGAGATTGGACAGGAGCTCTATTGCGCTCCGTGAAATAACCATCATCGTTCGGCCTACCCCCAATCGAGTGCCTCCCGCTCCTCGTGACCGACCTCTGTGGCACAGTCAAATCATCCCAAACGCTTGGTCGAGCAGCTCGGATATCACGATCTCTTCTCGTATCAAAGTCTTGATAACCGCCACTGTGATACGCGTTCGATGTAAGGAACATGGAGTCAGAAAATCGGCGAGTCATGTCCCAACCACAAGGCTGGCTAAAATCCGTACCCCCTTGCGCAGACTGCGGTAGATAGACTGTACCCATGTTTCCAAAGGTATACTGTTGTAGACTCATCGCGGGGCCAGGATCGCCCAATTGGTAAGCACATAGTGCGGTTTGTACTTCCATATTGCACGAACAATTCTTCCGTCTGGCTTTTGCGGCCTTCTTCCCAATCGCTATTTGCCTTCTCTTCTCCATCATCGCTCTGAAATACCGACGAATTCTACCCCAAGTCCCTAGAGGTGGGTTTGAGAGGTGGGCAGGCCTCAGTCCTAGGGGTCGCCCTGGTCCCCCAGGTTTGAAGCAGCCGTAGATCCAGTATAGGAAGATGATGCAAGCGCAGATCCCTATGATGGACGAGAGAAAGATACCGATGTGCGAGGAGATGAGAGATGGCTGCTTGCGGGGTAGCACAGCAGGGCCAGTAACAGTCTCGACTGCTGATGCAACGTCGGATGAAATAAAAGGGTGCGATGACTCGAGGGACCGTGTGAATTCGCGGGGAAGTGAGCCCCCATCGTCGATGGTGGTGTCATCTGATTTAAGATGGAAGACGCGAGGATCAATGTACATGTCGGTGTTGGCGAAATATGGAGCTAGAGGTGGCTGCAGGCTGGGCACTTATATTCGTTTCATGGATGTGAGAAATGAGAGTTTGTAAATGGGGAGAGGAGACCCCTATATTTGACTATACTGAAGCCATGCTGGAATGATGCTGCCATCACCCGAGCCTACGAATGATGCAAGCTTAAATAAAAAATGATATAGCATCGTTCGAGGTTGACGTCGGATTTGACAGCTGTCGTCAGAACCAAAATCAGCAGTTTAGGGGTCTTGCGCTGTCCTTATTGGACCACCATGCTCGCAGGCCAACCAATTCGTGCACAGTGGTGTAGGATAGATTCTCTTTACTCGAGGCTAGCTGTTCTAAGCCATTAATATTCTAATACGACTGCCATAACTCCTCTGACCAATTCTCAGTTAACCTCTTATCCCTTCCGTAGACCTCCTGCCACCCCTCAAACCCCCTATCAAGCACATAAACCTTTTGCTCCTTCAGTTTTGAGTTGTCGTCCTTCTCATCCACGGTCCCTTCATCAACCCATTCACTATCCTTGGAATCTGAAGGCCCACCTTCCGCTGCCTCACTCTGGGCCTTGCTCTTCGCCAATGTCTTCCCAATATCTCCCCTTCCAGCGCCCTGTGGCCCCAACAAGCGGTCTCGCTCGCGCATATACTGAGCTGCAGCTTTTGGTCCTCGAACCTGGCTTAATGCGCAGTGGAAGATGACTATTTCCTTATCGGCGAGCTTGCGGATCAGGGAGGGAATGGCGTAATCGAGAGTGTTGGAGGGCACATGCATAGAAGAGAGGATGTGGCCGCCGATGTGGTCTGATAAATGTCAGACTCAGTATATGATTAGGTGAATGCAGGCTCACCTTCGCCTCTCACATCAATAACTGCAACCTTGTTGCTCTCAGATGGGTCCAACAAGATCTTTGACAGTGCAGAAGCTGTTATTCGTCCTGGGATTACCGGAGCTGGGGCAATGCTGGACTCCATTGCCAATTTTACGTCCCTAAAAGGTAGAGTCGTAAGGATGATTATGTATGACTTCTTGCACGGTGCGGGGTGTGGATAATGTTCCGCGATCTGCCAGTAGATACCGCCCAGGGTCCACCGAGAGAGGTTTGATCAATAGTGACGACAGTAGCTGGCAGTTGACGCGCGATTGGCGCGGCCAGAGCGTCTAATAAACGCCGACATAAATATCTTCATTGGCATGCGTAGACGGTAGATTACAAGTAATTAGAAGCTGTAGGCAATGTATAGTATACATCCCAAGATGGCACACAACTCATTGTCATTCAAGTAAACTTCACATCAAGACACCCGATCGTATGCCAACCATATAATCACACTACAATACATGTTCCATAATAATATACAAACACAGGATCTACCATCCCTGCCTCTTCATCTCCTTGACTCTCGAAACAGTGGCCTTGAACCCAACCATGAACTTCCTCTGCCACCTCTCACTCTTTAGGCGCTTCCTCTTCAGGCCACCTCTCTCGTAGAATCTTTGGCGCTGAGAGTCCTGCTTGACCTTATTTCTACTACAATTCATTGCCAACAAACCAAAGCTTCGTCCAATATCAACACCTCCAGCAACAACAACCGACCGGCCGGTCCTCGCATTCAATCGAAGCGCGGGCTTCGGTGGGGCAGGAGCGGTCACGGACGTGGTAAGGTTGCTAATCACATCCTTAAGATCGCTATTGCTTACGTCGGGAGACAGCATGCGATCTAGGTTTATCGATTTCCTTTGGTTGAGTGGAGAGTTCGGTCCGCGCTCTTTGCGGCCAGCGTTGAAGCCCGTCAGGAGGTCCTGAGCAGCACTGTTGCTGCTGATACCACTCTCCCACAAATCGGCATCAGAGCTTTCAGACGCTTTCGAGGGAATAATGCGCGAAGTAGAGCGGTTGCTGCGTGCACCAGCGGCCCAGCCCTGGGAGGTGGTCTGGGCGTTAGGGGAGTTTTGGGTGCCACGGTTGGCGTTTGCAGGAGATGGGGTCGGGTTTGTTGGGTTCGAATCCGGCATGTATCGTCTAGTAGAGGATGAGAAGGCCCGCTGTGAGAGCCTGACCGAGCTCGTCGCCCATCGTGTCGCTGTCGGGGGTGCGAGAATCTGCGCAAGCGGAGACGCTTGGGATCGCAGTAAAGCGTCCGCGGCCTTCCGGAGTTCCATCATAGGTCTGGTATAAAGTCAGTATCTTCTCACGCTATACAATACGATTGAGACATACGAATTGAGCATTTCCAATCGCACGGAGTGGAAGCCCTTTGACTGCGGGTGCTGATCGAGGTCAACGAACTTTTGAATCTTGGGATCCCGAGCCGCGCTAAAGTTTATCCGTGGTGTGGCTCGTGCGGGACCTGGACCAAACCGCGATTTTTGGCTGTCCAGCTTGCGACCACAGCTCGCGATATTCTCCAACGAGTATACACCAGCTAATCTCTACTAAACTTTATTACGAGTAGTTGTTTATTTTGCGTTTTAATAAGTACATATCACCAAATTAGCAACCTCAACTCCACAGCCTCATGGCGTACAATCCTTATGGGCGTAAGTTACCTCCATTGGCCTGGCCTCCAACACACTTTATTTCTCTACTAACCTATCCTCAGAGCCTCCATTTGGCCGCCCACCAAGCTTCGGTGCCTTCCCAGGCGCAGCTGGTGCCCCTCCAGGAATGGGGCCTCCCCCCAGTATGGGTGAGTTGCTCGCGTGCCCCAAGTAACCCTCAAAACTAACCCAAACAGGTGGCGCCCCAGGCATGTCTGCGCCCGGCACCGCACCTCCAGGAATGAACCAAGCCAACGCCGTACAAAGCGGGCGACCGAGCGGATTACCAGCCAGCTTCCAGGGCCCAACGACCATGCCGAACATCAACTTCTCCGCGCCCGTTATACGCCTCGGAACAGGCCCCGCCAAGCCGTCTACACCTGTCAGTGGAGGCCCAGGGGGAAGAGATGGGCGGAGTGAGTCTGCGGGTGGTGGCAGACCAGGGCTGGGCGCGGACAGGGGTATGGACCCGCAGCAGCAACGTCAGGCGCTCAGGGACAGCATGATGGCCCTCGCCCCTCCAACAAAGGAGGAGATTGTTCGTACAATCTTCGTGGCAGGAATTACAGAGGGCGCCGGAGGGAACGAGGGGATCGAGCGTATATTAAACTCTGCTGGACGGCTGCGACGCTGGGACAGGGCTATCGATTCGGATGGAAAGGAGTGCTCGTTTGGGTTTGCGCAATACGAGGATGCTGAGAGTCTGTCTACTGCGGTCGAAGTTCTAAAGGACATTGAAATCCCACTCAAGAAGCAAACACCAGGGTCAAAGGCCACAAAGGAGGATGGGGATGACAAAGAATCAGAGCCAGCCACAAAGAAGCTACTCGTATTTGTGGACGACAACTCGTTAAACTACCTCGAGAACTGGCACTCCTCCCGAGGCGACGACCCTGCCGCAGAGCAGTCTCGCCTTGACAATGCCCGCGCCGCCCTCAAATCGGCAGTTGAATATCTATTCAACCCCACCACCGGCGCCGAAACCAACGACTCCAACGGTGATGTCAAAATGCACGACAACGAAGAGTCAGGCGAGTCTGTAGAGGTAGTCAACATCCCCCTCGCCGTCGACGACGAACTCGCCGATATCCCAGCCGAGATGCGTGAGACCGTTGCCAAGGAAATCACCGCCTTCCGAGACCGCAGCAACCGCAGGGACATTGAGCGACTGAAGCGCGAAGAAGAGATGGAAGCAGCTGAGCGTGCCCGTAACGGCGCTGCATCCAGGCCATCACGCCTAGCATCGCCCGGCCCGCCACCCAGTAGGCTTGGAGGCGACGCAAACAACATCCCTCTCGGTCCGCGAGACAGGAGCATCACGAACGCGCCTTCGGGCCCCAAGGGCTCCAACATCCCACGCGACTACCAAAAGGGCGTTTCTTTCGTCAATGGCAGTGGTACAAATGGTGCTGCATCTGGAAATGTCTGGATCAACCGAGAGGACGACGACGATTCCGCGTCGGACTCGGAGCTCGAGCAGCGCCGCATCTCCAAGCGAGAGGCTGAACTCGAGAAGCAGTACCTTGATCAGGAGCGAAGATGGCTTAACCGCGAGAGATCACGTACAGCTGCCGTGGAGCGCGAGAAGGAGCGCGACGAGGGTGAGGATGCAAAGACCACTACGGCCAAGGAGAAGATGGCGCAGCGACTACGGGATTGGAACGACGACGAGCAAGGAAGCAAGAGGATCGAGGAGTACTACTCGGACCGCAGCATGTGGAACCGTAACCGCGCGGCGTTTAGGGCCAGGGAGGCGGCGGCTGATGCTGCTGACCGTGCAGATGAAGACATGGAGAATGCAAGGGAGAGAAGCGAGAAGGAGGCCGCCAGAGGAATGGCAGACAACTTCCTGGACAGGCAGGCTGAGGAGCTCGGGGCACGCGAGCCTGCTAGAGCAGCACAGCAGCCATTCAAGCTGAGTCTCGGAGCTGCTGCACAGAAGGCCCAGAAGGCAACGACCACCCGGCGCACTGTTGCGGAGGTGGAAGGCCTACTGGAGGACGAAGAAGACGCCACTCAAACCCAGCGCCGCCAGCTCATCCCAATCAAATACGACGCATTGGCTGATCGAGGCGCTGGCCTTAGCGATGAGGAGCGCGAGCAGGCTGTCAAGGATCTGGCGGCCGAGATTCCTACGGACCGACAGGGACTATGGGATTGGACAGTGCAGTGGGAGTTTATGGACGAAAGCACCATCAAAGAGAAGCTACGACCATTTGTGGAGCGCAAGATCGTTGAGTACCTCGGCGTTCAGGAACAGACGATAGTGGAGGTTGTGGAGGATCATGTGCGGAGACGTGGTGGCGCTGCGGAGTTAGTTGAGGCGCTGGAAGGGGTGAGGCGACCTTTTTTTTTTTGTTTACCCCTCTATGCATGCAACCTTACCATGTATTCGGCTTTGCGTCACCCCCCACCTCTCCCTATCCACCATCGAAACCCTGTTTTGTGGAGCATATACTGACTACCGCGGATTTTAGGCACTTGATGAGGAAGCAGAGGTGCTAGTGAAGAAACTATGGAGAATGATTATCTTCTTTTCCGAGAGCGAGAAGCGAGGGCTCTCGGCTTGAGGGGTGGTAGGTGGCGGTTGATAGCGCGGGATCGCGGCAGATGGCGGAAGATGAGTAGGGGGATGGAGCGGTGGCAAGTGCGGGGTTGTTTGGAGTAGGGCCGTGTAGTAGTATAGTGTAGATAAGATGGGAATTGCCACAAGGAAGGGCTGCATTATGATGGCATTTGACATATATCGAATCCCAACAAAATGATCTAGCGAGATCAGATAATTCTTTATATCCCTCAGGAAGGATGGTTATCCGGCGGCTAGCCAGCATTATCACCACGGGCATGAACGTGTAGTATTTGCATTGGTCGTGCAGTGAAGATCGTGTCCCTGAATCTGGACCGCCCCGTCATTGGGGCTCGGGGTGGCATCAATTACGTCGGTGTAGCGTGTTCGTGGAGAGTTATCTGGTATATCTATCGGTAGTGGGGTTGTTTATATGGTAACTGTGCAGTAGTATGGTAACTCTGCAGTAGTATGCACAGTATATATGAAGTATGGTACGACTTCGTACCGTTTGGTACTGTTGAGTAGCGCACACTCATAAATCCGGGTGTGGGTACAGCGGATACATAAACTCGTATGACGATGATGTCGTTAGGGCCCGGTTTATGTCCGCTGCTCCAATCACCATCCATAATTCTCCCAAGACATGCTTTTGGGCTTCATTCGCGAATTCATATTGGGAGTGTATATATCTCTAGTGGGGTGTAGGGCGCATGTCTAGCACAGCTTATACGCCTAACGCAACAAGCGCACTGGGGAGGTACCTGGGTATACTCGTACCTTTTTAGGCCTGCTTCTAGTAAGTCGTAAAGTCAGTAGTCAGTAGTCAGTAGTAGGAGGCGTGCCTAATGGGAATGGGATGCTACCAACGGGGATCTCCCACGGTGCGCCATGACTCCCCGTGGAGTACGCCGCAATGTTAATCCCGCGCCGCTAATCGACGATGTGCTTGATATCCTTGAGCTCAAGGGTCTCTCCCCCCACAAAGTGTGATAGACCCATCGAATACATAAGCGCCCAAAGCTTCGATTTCCCTGAAAAGAGGAAGCGAGAATCAAGAGTGCAGATAACCTACCCTTGTCCTAAGTTGCCTCCTTTTCAGACGTGGATCTCACATATATCATCAACGTCCAGGCCCTTCCATCACACTCGCCCATCTGAGCTATGAAGCCCTCGGCCAACGACGAGACGCGATCCTCTCTCTCTCACAGACCACGATCCGCTCGCAGTGAACGTTGCCGCCTGCATAGCTGTATTCGGGTCGCCACTTCTCATCTAGGCAATGCCGCCCAAAGACTTGGAGAAAGTCACCCTCCGGACCATCAGGCCGTCAGTGACGGATAGCAGTGCTTCCACCAGTAATCCCAGCCAGTCGACATCTGAATCCACCAGCTCTGATCCTCGCCCTAAGCATCGTGCCAACAGCGGGCGGGATCAGGGACCACCGCTCTCAAAGCGACGACGAGTACCCGTGAACATCACACGTAACGCCTGTGTAAATTGCAAAAAGGCCAGAGCAAAGGTATGATCACCCATTACACCGTTTGCCACCCCTGAATAAAGTCTTCGTTCTTCAACTTCGGTTAACCGGGGCCAGTCCCCCGACACGCGAGGCTAACTTTTTGTGTGTATAGTGCGATGGGAATACGCCTTGCTCGCGCTGCACAACGCGAGCAGAGACGTCACCTTGCGTCTATGAGGTTCATATCAAGCACGCTAAGGAGGAGTTGATGAAACAGATCCACGAGCTCCGCACTAAGAATCAGCTGAGCGAGCGCATCTTTAAGACACTGCAGTCTAGTGAGAAGGCACCCGACATCCTTCGTGCTCTAAACGATGGCGAGAGCATCGAGAGCATCGCCGCGAGCCTGGTCCGCCCAGGAACGGAGGAACAGGATGGGTTTTCGCCCATTGGATCCCCCTCATCCGCCGTAGGAGGTTCGGAATATGAACTTGGTGCCCAAGTTATGTCGGGGTTTTCGTGGTCGACTGTGACGCACGAAAAAGCCACGTTCGACCACCTCTTCCAGCTCTACTTCGCCTGGGTGCATCCCGTATCAACACTCTTCAGCGAGGGCCAGTTCGTCGACTCGTACAAATCTCAGAGGACGAGGCACTGCTCATCTCCGCTGGTCAACGCCATGTGTGCCTTGGCGTGCCACTTTCACACCCATTCCGAAGATAGCGAGCTCGACTCCGACCATCTCGGCTCACAATTTTCGGAGGCGTTCCTTGCTGGCTTTGAGCCTGATGACAAGTCGATCACAACTATACAGGCCGCAGCGGTTATGTTCTTGGTGGAGCTTGGAAGGGGGTTCGGACTGCGCGCGTCATCATATCTCAGGCTTGCCACTGAGGGCATCGCTGAATTCTCGGCCAGTCCCAACGATGAACTTCCATTCGTGCTCAAGCAGACGATCCAAGGCATACGCTGCCTAAACGTGTTAGTCGCCCCCCTTTTTCTCCTAAATGGCCCTGCTAATCCGTTCAGTGAATGGGCACAAACGACCTTTCAGTTTCCCGCCATCTTAGCATTCCGTAACGTTGAAAATGCTCCCGATGAAGGACCCGCCCTCGATGAGAGGGTGTGGTATTGCTACCGATTCGAAGACGACCAGTGCCCATATTGGCCAAGTCTCCTTGCCACGACAAATCGAGAGAAAATAAAGCTCATCAGCATCATCAGCGATGTCAGCATGATGATATGGAGCCCGTTGTCCAATACCATAACGGCTCGCCACGTTTTGGAACAATATCGTAAATTTGTTGACTGGAGAGCGGCACTGCCACCGATCCTTGGAGATATCGAGAAGGTCAACCAGGCTCTCCCGCATGTCTTGTCCTTGTTGTAAGAACCCATCACCTCTAGTAAGAATCAGCCCATGCTAACATGTGAAGGATCCTTTATGACTACTCCATTGTCCAACTCTTGTGCCCTCTACTCGAGTTGGAAGGCTTTCCCTCCAGTCTTGTCGATGAAGTCGTGTGGTCGCACGCACAGCATGCTCTCCTCCTCCTCGAGCGACATTACCGCTTGCACTACACATGCCGCTATCAACCAGTGCTCCAAATGTTCATCGTCTTAAACATATGCCATCTCATCGCCCGCTTCTTCCCGGCAAAGCCCAGCAACGATCCATCCATTAAAGACGGATCCGAGGCTGTGACGATTGGCATCGAGACCCTCCACGAGTCGAATGTCGGATTTCCAGCCGCTGGGGCGCTCCAGGAGCTTCTCAGGCGGGCGGCCGTCGCCTGCTCGCTGAAACTGCCGCAAAATCTGGAAAATCTCCTAGCGCCGCAGGGGAATGTGCGTATGGCGTACTCGTACAATGATTTCATCGACGTCTGCACCCGCCCGAGCTACCACCAGCCATTACGGGCAGTGCGTGAGAAATTCGATAGTAACTTTGCCGAGGAGTGGTATGCTTTAAGTCCAGACTTTGGGTTTCGACTGCCGCAACCAGGCCAGAAAAGTCTCAGGGAACTGCAGACTCATCCGGATAGAGATATCCCGTATTTGATGCAGATTAGGAACTTGCTTAACACGAATTAATGAATGGCGGTTTGAAGGCGTCTGGGATAAGGGAGTCGTGTCATTCATGTTTGGTTCTTCGGGTAGCATTGGAGTTTGGGTGAAGTATAAATCGTCAAAAGTTGGTTGGATGGAAGGCGTGTCAAGTGCCGTTTATACTCTTTCGTATATCTAATCTGCGTAGCCATCATCTTGTATTGCCGCCGGCAACTCGCCGTTTCGATGTCAGGGGCTTTGTTCTTGCGTTTCGATAGTGCTGAGCTCAGTAAACTTGGAGTTCTAGGAAGTGGGAGCTCAATGGATAAGGAACTCGATGGACTTGGAATAGATGTCTGATATCGCCCTTTGATATTATAGATTCCCAACCTCGCTTCCGCTACGCCACCACAATGCCCATCTCTTAGGCGTCAATGTCGCCGATATTGTCGTCGTTGCCATCGACGTTGGATGTCACCGTCGCCGGTGCTCATCTATATTGATGCTCATCGCCGTTCTTGTCCAAGCGCCATCGGTACTCACTCTCATTAGTGCTCATCCTTGTCCATCCCTAGCCATGTCCACCATCGCCAATGTTCATCAGTGCCAGCGTTCACCATCGCCACCGCCACACCGCTATGCCATGCTTTTCATGGTGATGGGTGTTCATAGTCGTTTTTAGTGTTCGCCGTCGGTGCTCATCGCTACTGCTCTCGCCGGTGCTCGTCGTCAGCGTTCGTCGTCGTCGTTGGTGTTCACCAGCAGTGTTCATCAGTAGCGTTCGTCGTCATCGGTGTTCACCAGCAGTGTTCATCAATAGCGTTCGTCGTCGTCGGTGTTTGTACTTGCCGTTGCTGGTCGTAGCTTCAGTCATCGCGCCAGTTTTTTAACGCCATCTTCACTCATTGTCGCTAATGTTCATCTCATCGGTGTTCATCATTCTTCATCGTCGCACATCGTCATCATCGTCGCAGTTCATCGCCGTTCATCGCCGTCGGTGATCATTGTCGTCATCTCCGCGGTCCCACCGTTGAACCAAACAGACTTTGCTCAAACGTTGTAGAGTGACCCCCACAGCTGGTAGCCCATCCAGTTGTCATCCACAGTATGCCCAACTGTTCGCTGGGTCCCCATTTTGTGCCATCGTGCTTGCGTTGTTCTGTTTTGGCTGGTGGCGACTCGGGTTTGGGCTATGAGTTGATGGCAGCGACGCGCCACCCTTTGCTCCTCTTATCAAATTCAACTGTCAGTGATACATCTTTTGATGTCAGCGTTCACTCAGCTCCGTCTCATGTATATAGAACCCGTTTACAGAGGCATGTCGATGAGTCTGCTCCTACCTTCACAGCCGTTGTCATAGCCAACCTCAAAAGAGGCCTCAACATGTCTCAGCAGGCAGGTACGCCCGACGCCACAGGTTCGATCCAACGTTAATATTATAACGATGCCTTAGGCTATAGCTGACAATCTCCTCATGAGCTCTACAGGGTCGTAGCCAAATATCGATGAGAATTCCCCTTTGTCTGAAGAACGGAGGTATCTCCGGCACAGTAGAAATATTTAGACTCTATATGGACTAGCGTCGGGGCTTGGAGGGGGGAGGAGGATAGACGAACGATGGGATTGTCATACGACATGGGAATCATGCGATGGGAACCAAAACGTCTTGTTTAGGAGAAAATGAGTTTTTAAAGAATCATCGCGATTTATAATAATTTCTTCAATGATGTGTAAATATCTCTGCGTTTCCTGGTGCCTCCCTATGAACAAACTGTGATGGTTGTGAGAAGCTATCCTCCTCCCAATGCTCGTCTTTCATCGTGGCGTATCCTGGGAATCCAACTCAGCTCAGCTAAGCAATTATTTCATACTTTTCCTATCTTTCCGCGATGGCTAGATTGATAGGTGTATTAGATATCTTCATTCCGACAGCCACCTAACCCGTCAAGGTAGCCCCATCCCATCTGCCACCCCTCCTCGCCACATCATCAGCCTCATCCCTCCATCGACCCCCAACCGCCACTCTCCATCCTATCACCCTACCCATCTTATCCCTCCATATATTTACCTCCCCTCCCACTCCCACATATGGATTTAACATCCACTCTATCCATCAAAGGAAGTCTTTCTCCCTCAAATGCCAACCCAAAACGCTATTATGCCCGACGCAAAAAAAAGTCGAGATTCACAGAGAAGCTTTCCACACAGCAACCCAGTCAAACCTCCTCGCACTCATTCTATCCACCTTCACTTTCCGCCCTTCATCCCCTCGCGTCCCATCCTGCTATCTCCTTCCCATTTCTATCCACTGAACCTAAATCTCGTAGCCTCCAACCTCCCCAGTCCATCGCGTGGAGCGACGTATCTCCTGCGATAGGCGTTTGTGAAGTCCTGCAACAGGCTCCTGACACCCCTTAACGCCTCGGGGCCTCCGCTAAGCTTCGATCCAATACCATCAATCAGTCTCTTCGATTCCTCAGGGCTAACTGTCCCCTCAGGCAGCATCTGCACAGTCACCGCCACCCATCCCACTGCTGCCTCGGGCATAAGCTCAATAAGCTCCAGTAGCACGCCGCTGCCATCAGCGAAACAGTCGCGTGGGAATGTAATCATCATTCCTGCCATGACTCGTTTGACGAGCTCCTCGCCGTGCGCAGCAAGGATGTTGCGCATAGCAGCCTGCACGGCTGGGGGGTTGGGCTGGCCAGTCGAGACTGGTGGGTTCGGCCCTCCAAAGGCAATCACGTCGCGCAGATAGTGCAGAGTTGCGGTGAGGGGCTCGCGCTGCTCGAGAGCCAGAGCACTGAGCGCAGCTTGCAGAATAGGGGTGAATAGCTCCGATGGAATGAGGCGGTAGGGGTAGTAGAGGACGGTGTCGGTGAGGAGACGGAAGAAGTCCTCGATGATATCCGGAAGGTCGCGGGGCTCAAGGCTGGACATCATCCGCAGAGTAGTGCGCGACTGTGCCTCAAAGAAGGTGTAGATGGCGTCGGTGGTCGACGGGCTGACGTGCTCCCGGTCTTCGGCAAATTCACGAAGTATGGCAGCTGTAGTCCACAGGAAGCAGCCCTGCTTTGATTCCGCAAAGCTTAGAGCCAGCTTGTCCGCCATGATTGGAAGAAGCGGCTCCATGGCAGTGCGGTAGGAGATGAACATGTTTCTCCAGCAGCGGCAGACACGCTCGCAGATAGGCGCGCTCTTGATAAATGTTTGGACGATCTGTGCCAGCAGTGGGAATATCTTTTGGCAATACTGAACCGCTGGGTCCGGCTGGCCATGGTCGACTCGAGGAACAACCCATTGGATGAATGGGTTAAGGAGTTGTACGGCATCTAGTAATGTTAGCGGTTGTTATTAATAACACGGTTTGTATTCATACCAGCAACAGCAAGCTCGCCATCCTCGTCTTTAGCTTCGTTGGCCTTTTGCATGATCCGCTCAACAAGGGGGTCGCAGTATAACTCCAAAAGACCATAAATGTCATTTGGTGGCTGGACAGCCACGACCGACGCAACACCCTCCGTTAGCTCTTCCTGGCTGATTTGTGGTAGAGCATCCAGGGTATGGTTGTAAAACTTCTGCAACTCGACAACTTGTCCACTTAGCAGATGCTTGCAGTCAGTGCAGATGAACTTCATGGCCATTGCAGCAGCCCGAATAATCTCCTTCGAATCTGCATCAAACGACTTGACGATGTATTGGAACTGTGGCTCGAGGAATTCCGGGTGGTTAGATGTCCACTCAGTATACCTACCGAGAACCATGATTGCTGCAAAGCGGAGTTTCTCGTGGGCTGGGATCTGCACCAGTATTGGCATGATCTGCGGTAAGATGATGTTCTCCTCCTTGTTAACCATCCTGCCCATCGCACGCATGGAGAACAATGGTGCTTCAAGTGCCTGCCAGTGGGGAACGGAATCTGGGGTAGCCAAGCTTCCATAGTTCGTCATCCAAAGCTTCAAGCACTCAAGTACCTTTGTCAGGCACTCCGTGACTCCCATCACCTCGCAGCAGTCCTTGAGGCAGTCGCCCATAACGTGACGGAACTCTCTAAATTTCTCCTCCTGCTCTCGATCACCGTCAAAGAGGTCAAGAGAGTTTGGATCGTCGGGCGTTGGGAACTCCAGTTGCTTAATCAAGATATCAACCAACTTCGAGTAGACGTCCACGCATTGCATCCGAGCTTGAATGTATTTCTCCAGGACAAGATATTGCTTCAGCTCATACCAGAACCTAAATGTAAGGCCAATGGCGTCCTTGTCGGTGTCCCTTGCAGCAGATTCGAGGATCGACTCGACGAGGATGCGGAAGTGCTCTGGCTGTCTAGCGATCAGAAGACACCAGGCTTCTCCGGCCTCTGCAAAGAGGCGAGTGATTCCCTTGAATACCTCGGCATCCTCGGCCTCTGCAGCGGCAGCAATGCGAGGGCGCAGTAGGACAACCTTGGGAAGGAGGACTTCAATGGCCTGCATATACTCGTCCACGTCGCTTGTCTCTTTGAAAATGGTGCAAAGACACTCAACGGCGGAGTCGAACGAATCTTCTGTGCTTAGTGCGCCGAATATGCTGTTCAATAAGGGAGAGTTGACGACGTCCGTAACTGGAATCTCTCGTAACCAGGAGCTGATACACTCGAGGAGATGTGGGTTAGTAGATGCCTCAGCTACATATCAGTTAGCTTGGGGACAAGGCCGATTCGGGTGATGCCTACCTGAGGACTGCGAGTAATCGATGAGAAGCTGTAAAACCACGGTCGCGTTGTTTCCCAATAGCTCCTGCGTTCTCTGACTGAGTTCTTCTTCCTAGTTGATGCGTTAGACTCTGACTCTGGTATTGTCCCGCAAATGTAGTGTCGGCGCAGACGCCATGAGGCTAGTTGATTTCGATCCACATACAGACAAGGTGATTTTCCGTCCCTCGGTAACCTCCTCCGGGAGGACTCTAAGAAATTCGAGCATGCACGCATGGCTCGCCGCGTCTGTTCCAAGCGTCGACACCACCATCGCAACTACATCCTTCCACTCAGTCATTTGTATGGCGAGAATGGCCAGGCAAACGCATAGCTGTGTCCGGATTGGCCTTGGGCCAGGCGCATACTGCTTTAGGAACGCCAACAGCTGTGTTCGAAGGTCTGAGAGCGCAGCGCGGGGTATTTGTGAGACGTCGTAAGTTATCTATGATGTCAGGGCCAGCCTTCACTTGGATAATTGTTCGCAGCATACCTTTCCCTTCAAGGTCGTAGCCGCAAATACTTTCGCCTCAGGAGTCGCCTCCGATTGAAGGATTCCTATCGCGACCGTCCAGGCCTCGACCTATAATAGGAGTTGTTAGCTGGGGTCATGGCGGGGCAGTGCGGCGTGAACATCGCCGAGAAACGAACCGATTTCTGGAACTTTTCGAGAAACTCGTAAGCCTCCTTCTTCTGTTCCCTCGTTCCATCACGCATAGAGTTGACGGCACTCAGGACCGGCGCAAAGGCCTGTTCCGCATTGCTGTTTGCCGTCGCCATGGGTGATGACTGCGGGGCAATATTGGGAGTTTCACACGTCGGATGGCTGTTAGATCGGAGACTTTCGCATAAGACAGCTGAGCAGTTGTACGTATTTGTGGTGTATACGTCGATTCGGCGGTAAAAGAAGGTGTTGAAGTGAGTGTTTAGGGGGTGAAGAGCTTCAACGTTGTTGTTGGTCGTAAGGCATAGTTTATCATGAAAGTAAACCGACCGAATCGCCGCGCCAAATTTATCTTAGCGCGGCAAGCAAGTATCGCTTGCATTTATCCCCGCTTCATGGTCCCTTTCATTGTGACCCTTCCTATAGAGTTAAAATTGATGATGGGACAGTAAATAAAAGAGAAATAAATATTTACAGTTCTCTAATATTTGTCACATGTGAATTCATTGTCTCTAGAGCCTTTGTTGTATTTTATGTTTAGTTTGTTTGTTTTGGATTTGGGAATATTATGGTGAATTTATTAAGACTTCATGATTTACCACCGGAAATAAATATATTCCTCTTATAATATCAAATGCAAAAAGACAGTAGACATTCCCAAGGAGAAGGAAGACAATATAGGCTGCAGCTGCTCACAACCTATTGCCTAGTATTGCTATTGATCGAATAATGCTTAATTGTGGTTTTACACTAACAAAGCCCTGGCAACCATGGCTTTGCTTCTGCTCTTTGTATATACACCCCAGATAGTCGAGCGAGAACTCACTGGGCTAGTCTTAAGCTTACATCCTTCATCTCCCATCCCTCATCTCCACCTCACCCCAAAGAGCTTCGTCTTGCCCTTGCCGACGGAATTCGCATTTCCACCCTCAAGGTAGATGGTCGGGTGCCCCTTCACGTCCAGCTTCAAATATCTGTATTCAAAGTCCGAGCCTTCTGAGGGGTGCTTGGTCACATGCATGCTGACGACCCCCTTATTCAATGGTCCTTCGACATTGAAGTGCATGATAATGTGATCCGTCCCAGTGTTGTCTTTTTGGTGACTTGAGCTAATAACAGTCAGCATTATCCATATACGTTGAAATTTGGAAAGCTTACGCAATCGGCCTCGCAACTGCCCATTTGTTATTTGTTTGCTCGCCGTAGGCTGTGATCTTCTTAGGGTCTCCCAGTAACTCCTGCACCTGGGCGTCGTCCTTGACCCTGTCCACAGCGCGGTTGAACCAATTCGTCTTGCTGTCTAGTGCAAACACTTCTGTATACAGAAAATATCCCACACCTCCCTATTTTTCGTTAGCATCCTGTCACAGCCAACAAGCCGAAGGGGGACTTACTGTCAGGATGGCTCCAGCAATCATGAACCCAAAGTTGAACGACTGCTGTGTGGTCCTCGCAACCTTCTCGGCTGGGGACAAAAGGCCCCAAGGAACTCTCCCATTGTCGTTAAAAGGAGTCACTGGCTTCCTCTTGGGTTGCGGCTGTGCACTCGAAGTTCCCAGACCTGTCTGGGTGGCATACAGTCGTGCAGTAACGAGGGGTCTGATGCTCGCTGGGAGGTGTGCCAACGCGGGCGATCTTGCAACCGATAACATCCTCGCGTATTTCTTTCCGTGATTTCTAATTGTTTACTTCCAACGTTCGTCAAGTCATGGCGTTGAGGGTTTGAGCCGTTACAATGTTCGCGGCTCCATGCGGCTGTGACCTTCAAGATATTTCCGCCTCGTTGGACCGTGCACGACCCTCCAGGAAAGCCATAAAGCGGGGATGTGCGCGTGAACTGTCCCCAATATGAATGCAGTGGTTGCAGGAGCTGTAATGGAAATAAATACATTTAATTACTTGGGCTTATGATTTTGAGATGAGTTATTCAGAAATAATGCAATACGAGAAATTCCATCAGCTTAAATTGCCGGTTTATTCCCCAGCTTCATGCAGCCTTTCTACGGATTTCTGGCGCCACCTGCACCCTTACTACCCATAAGTCCGATGAAGGGACTTTGCACAGCTCGGAGTTTATTCCTTGGGTAAAAATCACCAGATTTTTATACCTCTATTATAAGTTTTGAATAGCTGGCATTGAACGCGCTGCATAGCCACAGTCAATTGGGGACAGTTCACCCGGTTTCATAAAGCGGCGGCCTGATCTGACCCCACCGCCCGATCCGATTTCAGGGCAGGTGTCAATAACTTTGGCCTTAAACGACCCGCGGGCGGCGACGACACAACGACGCCACATCGCTCCAACAACTCTATAACACTACGACTTTACAACTCTACCGGGCAAGATGAGCGCCCTAGCCTCCAAGTCTCAATCGCTCAAGATTTTTGAGAAATTGAAGACAAAGCAAGCAAACAGGGTGAGTCTCCTCCGCCAATGCCCTTACTCCACATGCGAAATTGTAACTGACGTGACCATTCCAGATATGCTTCGACTGCGGCCAGAATAACCCGACGTGGACATCAGTCCCGTTGGGCATCTACCTCTGCCTCGATTGCTCCTCGAACCACCGTAACCTCGGTGTGCACATCTCGTTCGTGCGCTCCACGAACCTTGACCGTATGTTCTCCCCGCCCGCCCCCTTTAAATGGGGTTTAACACCGGCTCACACGAACGCACAGAATGGCAATGGGACCAACTCCGAATCATGAAAGTGGGCGGTAACGAATCGGCAACGAAGTTCTTCCAGTCCAACGGCGGAACCGCCGCGCTCAACAGCAAGGACCCAAAGACCAAATACACCTCCAACGCCGCCACCAAATATAAGGAGGAGCTCAAGAAGAGGGCCGCAAAGGATGCCATAGAGTACGTCCATCAAGCCGAACACCCTCACATACACACCACAGCTAACATATCCCGCGCAGATACCCAACAGAGGTCGTCATCACCGACGTCATGGGCAACGGCCCAACAGACGGCTCGTCCACCCCCGCC
>JPJW01000480.1:0-16229 GCA_000750755.1 Pseudogymnoascus sp. VKM F-4513 (FW-928)
GGCGTGTCTGGCGAACGGGGATGTGACGTGCCCGGAGGATGCGCAGGAGCTGGTGAATGCGTTTGGAGTTGAGGGGGCGATGATCGCGACGGCGGCGGAGACGAACCCGAGTTGTTTTAGGAGGAAGGAGGATGGGGGGTTGGCACCATGGAGGGAGGTGGTGGAGCTCTATCTGAAGACAAGTATGGAGGTGGAGAATCGCTGGGGAAATACGAAATACCTCCTTGGACACCTAGTGCCGGGGAAAGATCCGCTGTACCGTGGTGTCACGGGCAGCAAGAGCTATGAGGGGATCTGCGAGCTCCTTGGGTTCCCAGAACTAATGGAGCGTGCTAAGGAGGTCGACCATGCGCTGGGGTTGGATGTGGTGCCGGTGAAGCAGGGGAAGAAGAAGCAGAATAGCACGGCGGATGCTGCCGGTGGGCAACCAGACAGCGGGAGGAAGGATAAGCGGAAGCCGCTGTCTACTCGCGGCGTGGAGAACTCGAAGCCAGCTGTGGAGACTCCAAAGACGGTGGCTGATATCCCGACGGAGGCAATGGACATTCCAAAGCCTGCCTTGGAGAGCGCGCTTGCGGCATAGTCGACAAATTCAGGGCCTACGACGATGGTGTATATACCACATCGGACCGGACAGTGGAGATCGGCCAAGGAAAAGTTCTACGGGGAAAACTACATATATAATAGCACTGGCGTTTATCGGTACATAAGGGGGGGTTTCTTGCATCTGCATATATAAATGGATGGAACGGCGTTTGGGATCGTTTGAAGCTACTCAATAACGAATATATAATAAGAATAAGAAATATGCAACCAGGTCCTAGCCTCACTCCTGTACTACGCATATATATATGATTTGTGAGGAGATATACCTAACGCCCTCTTGCTACTGTAGGTAGAGGCCCTTGCTTGTGGCTTGAGAATCAGAATCCTTAACCCGCATTAGTTAAGTCCACCCGAGTCGTCACGTGATTTGGAGATTTGGAGACGAGTCTCGCTCAGTTTCGGAGATTTCGCTTAGATATCTCCCAGCACTGACACGGCCGCCTATCGTCGCTTGCCCACCCGCCAATCACATCCCCGGATTCCCCTCATATCCCCAACTCGCCCCATAATTCCGCGATTGCCGTGGCTATCCGTCGGTAATGCGCCCGTCCATTACACTCCATTACCCCGCAAAGGCCCTGTTTCCCCAAACAATAGCAGCCGTGCAAGCCATGTAAAGCCATGCACCCCCGTCTAAACTGACATCGTTGCCCCGTTTTGGAAACACTTGGCGGTTACTCCGCGGCTTCGGACTGAATAGCTTGCAATAACTGTGGGCGCTCGTACTTTTAGTTATTGTGGGAACGTTTGTGTGGGCAAATAAAGCTCTAACTAACTCCCGCTACTCGTGTAGTCTCTTTCTATCTCTCTTCTCTTTCCCCTCCTCTTCGTTCCTTCCTCTTCTTCATATTCAGCCTCATCTCTCACCTCTACCCCGGTAACTACCCCCCGGCAATCCACAATGCGTCGTTCAATCGCCCGCAGCGTCCCCGCGCTCGCCGCCCGCGCCAGGCCATCCCTCACACCCCGCCTCGCCGGCCTCTCTGTCTCGACCCAAACCCAGGCGTCCAAGTCCACCATCCGCAGCCTCCACATCACCTCGCGGACCCAGCAAGCCTCCTCCTCCGCTGTCAAGCTCACCTCCACCGCTACCTCCTACCCCACCTCGCACGAGAAGATCCAGAACCCGGGCGACACCCCCTTCTTCGTCGACAACAAGTTCGTCGCTTCGACGACCAGCGAGTTCATCGACCTCCACGACCCCGCCACCAACAACCTCGTCACCCGCGTCCCGCAAAACACCGATGAGGAGCTGCGCGCTGCCGTCGCCAGTGCCCAGGCCGCTTTCCCAGGATGGAGAGCCACCAGCATCGTTACTCGCCAGCAGATCATGTTTAAGTTCGTGCAGCTGATCCGCGAGAACTGGGACCGTCTGGCCGCATCCATCACCCTCGAGCAGGGCAAGGTTGTCTCCGACGCGAAGGGAGATGTGCACCGTGGTCTCCAGGTCGCTGAGAGCGCGTGCGGTATCACATCGCAGCTTACTGGTGAGGTTCTTGAGGTGGCCAAGGATATGGAGACGAGGAATTACCGCGAGCCATTGGGTGTTGTCGCGGCCATCTGCCCGTTCAACTTCCCCGCTATGATTCCCCTCTGGTCTATCCCAATCGCGACTGTCACCGGTAACTGCTTGATCCTCAAGCCATCTGAGCGTGACCCCGGCGCAGCTATGATCCTGGCTGAGCTGGCGAGGGAAGCTGGCCTTCCAGATGGTGTCCTGAACATCGTGCACGGCTCGCACAGGGCTGTCGACTTCATCCTCGACGCACCAGAGATCAAGGCCATCAGCTTCGTCGGCAGCAACAAGGCCGGAGAGTACATCTACACCCGCGGTTCCGAGAACGGCAAGCGTGTCCAGGCCAACCTGGGCGCCAAGAACCACGCCGCCGTCCTCCCAGACTGCAACAAGAACCACGCTCTCAACTCCATCGTCGGCGCCGCATTCGGTGCCGCAGGCCAGCGCTGCATGGCGCTCAGCACCCTCGTCATGGTTGCCGAGAGCAAGGAGTGGCTCCCCGAGCTTGCCGACCTCGCCAAGTCGCTCGTCCTCAACGGTGGCTTCGAGAAGGAGGCCGATCTGGGCCCAGTTATCAGCAAGCAGAGCAAGGAGCGCATTGAGGGTCTCATTGCCAGCGCTGAGGAGGAGGGCGCTACTATCCTCCTCGATGGCAGGGGTTACAAGCCCGCCGACCCCAAGTTCGCTAACGGTTCGTAATCCCCTGCACTTTTCTACATATATGCGTGCAAAGCTAACGCAAAACAGGCAACTGGGTCGGCCCAACCATCATCACGGGCGTCAAGCCACACATGAAGTGCTACACGGAGGAGATCTTCGGCCCCGTCCTCATCGCCCTCGAAGTCCCCACCCTCACCAACGCCATCGACCTCATCAACGCCAACGAGTACGGCAACGGCGTGGCCATCTTCACCAAGTCCGGCGCGACGGCGCAGGCCTTCCAGAAGCACATTGAGTGCGGACAGGTCGGCATCAACGTCCCGATCCCCGTGCCGATTGGCGTGTCGAACTTCTCGTTCACGGGCAACAAGAAGAGTATTGCGGGGGGTGGCGCGAATACATTTTACGGAAAGATTGGACTGAACTTTTATACGCAGCAGAAGACGGTTACGAGCTTGTGGAAGGAGGAGGATGCGTTGGCGACGAAGGCTGATGTGTCGATGCCGGTGCATCATTAGGGGGTGTTTATGTTAAAGTGGTTGTTTGAATGGAGAATATGAAACAAAGCAATAAATATTTGTGTATATCCATGCGTGAGACAGGTGCGCGCCATGAATAATCCCCCTTCGTAAACAACCATAATTCCACATTCAAACATGACGCCCAAAGAGCACACGTTCCATCCATCCTCCCACTACCAATATATCCGGGTATACCCACCACAGCGCCCCCTACTCCCCTACTTCTTAACCAACTTATACTTCCCGCCCGCCAACTCCAGCTCCCCCGCCGCAACCTTCGTAGCAAGATACTCCGCGAGCTCCTCATTACTATACGGGAAGCCCTCCACAATCAGCATCTTCAGCATCATCCCAATCTGCGCCAACGGCATCTTCACCGCGCTATTCTTCAGCATCCCCTGGATGAACTTCCAATACATGGCCATTTTATCCTCCGCCGGTGCGCTGCGCGCAGGTCCATCATCAGCGCTTCCACCAGCCGCCGCCGCCGCCGCCGCAGCTGCGTCAGACCGCTGCCTCTCAGCGGGGTTGAGCGTTTCAAGGACGGCGAACTCGTCGGGCCGCGGAGAATGGAGGACCATTTTGCCGACCCAGAACGAGAGCGCAGAGCGCAGCAGGTCCTCGTCCATCTGCAGGTGCTCCTCGAGGTATTCGAAGCTGCGGGACACGGGGTCATCGCCCTGCGGCGCGCCCTGGAAGGCCCAGATGACTGCAGCTTGGTAGGTGTGTACCGTCTCCGTGATGGTGCGGTCTTCGAGTTCGATGTCGACTGTTGCGTGGCCGAGGGCGTGCAGCCACGCGAGCTTGCGCGCGTTCTTGAGGGACTCGAAGCCCGCTTCGTAGCGCTGCTGGAGGTGGGCGATCGGTTCGGGGACTTTGTATGTCTCGTCCTCGAGTTGCGGCCAGAAGAGGCGGGAGAGGATTTTGGCGTGGAGGGAGGGCTTGAGCAGGCCTTCGGGACTCATGTCGTCTTGGGCCGTGCGGAGGGTGTGTAGGCTTGCGGTGGTGATTTCTTCGGCGCTGGGGTCGAGTTTTTGGGCGCGCCGGATGGCGCCGTTGAGACGCCGCGAGTCTTGGATGTCTTTGATCATTACTTCGCAGCTTTGGAGACTCGATTCTCCGAAGCGGGTTTTTAGTAATTCGAGAACTTTGATCTGGGGGGTGTTAGCTGAGAAGATGCATAGATTTGTATGGACTTACCTCTCGGTCGAAATCTCCATCGTTCTTGAGGAGATTGTCTCCGATGATGCTCTGGAACTCTTTTATGAATACGTCTTGAGACCCCAGTACACCGATCAATGTTCCGATAATGTCAACGTTCTTTCGGCGTTTATACCCAGGGCCAGCATCTACAGGGTCTGGAACCCATTCCATATCATTCCAATCCATATCATCATCTGGGCCCTGCGCACTATCCACACCACTATTAAGTAAATAAGCCAGCTCGACAAGCTTCTCCCCGTTAGAGTTGCTGGGTTTTCCCTTCTCAACGTTCTTATCAGCTAACAACCCAGTAATGATAATCCTCACGGTATCTTCCCGCGAGCACAAATAAACTTGTAGCGGGTAGGCGACACGGTCAAGGAGAACCTTCGAATGATCCAGCGCGTGGAAAGAGCATATCATAGCAATATACGTCCTCAAAATCTCCAAGGTTGACTTCCCAGGATGTAACAGTCGCTCTTTGAGCTCCACTGTAAAGGCCTCGGTCAATTGCAGTCGCCTCTGCGGTGTAGTAATGGCTGTTCGGAGATCATCGATTGCACCGCCACCATTCGGCCAATGGACAACGATGTCGAATAGCTCTGAAGTTCGGAGGCTTGCAAGGCGCCCGATAGCCATTTCTTTCCATTTCTCCAAGTCGCTGTATGCAACTTCTGCAGAGTCTAATTGGCTCAGTACCTCAACAGCAAGTCGAGCGTACTCATCCTCTGTCCAAGCGCAGAGATCTGTGACGCATCTAGATGGCTTCGAATGGTTCACCACTCTCGGTACCAGGGGCTCGTCTTCAGTAGAGAGTGATGAGGGGCCAACAAGTGAGCTCCTGAAGTGCTGAGACTTCCTCTTTTTTTTTACCTCCGCGAGATTTGGCGGAGCTGGCTCATCTTTCCATACGCGCTGGTACGTGCTGTACACATATGTAGACATACTTGTGTTCATGGCCTCGGCGAACATGATCTGGAATTTCTCGCCTCCTAAACCGACATCATGCAATGCTTGTGCAAGCGCCAGTAGCTTATTTCTGGCATCCTCCTGCTCCATCTTGTCTGGAGATATCCGGGTGCCATCCTCAACGCGAGGGACAGCAAGCACGATAGGGATCTCCCGGTTCACATACCAATCAACAGTCTCCCAGACAGACTCTGGTACCGATTTTCTCACCAGTGCCTGAAAGTCTCGATGGAATCCTCCTTTAAATGACTCCGGTAAGGATGAGCTCCTGTGGCTCAATGTCTTCTCTATTTCCGTCACCTTATCCAGGTATAAGCTTTGAGCTTGCACCAAGACCTGAAGTGTCCGCTGTAAAAGCTCCTCATGATCAAATCCAGTAACTGCATCCTCCAAACATGGCTGTACTGTCCGGAAAAAGTGAGACCGCATATTTTGGAAAAGCCATTTCACGAGGTCTTCATGATGCGCCGCATATGGCAAGCGGGTTTCCGGCGTCAACACATCCAGTAAAGCCGTGCCGTATTTTAACGGTGGCGATGCCTTCTCCGCACTGTGGACTTCTTGGCCATAAGGACTGAATGGCTCGTTTTGGAAAGACAGCCAGCTGGTCACCACGTGCCATGATCTGTCCCAGGTGACTTGGTCCTGGACATGTCGCGAGTCTGATCGGGTATGGGACGGAGGTTGATAATCCAAACCACGAGTCGCAAGATGTTGGTTTCCCGTACCTGTAAATCCTCCAAATGGCTGCCCTGGCGCCGTGAATCCGGTGTTGGGCGTCGACTTGGGCGTGGGCTCTGAAACAGAGACTGTGTATTTCTCGAAGACGGAGTTGAACACCTGCCTTTGGCGCGCCTTGACGCCTACCTGCGCCATATTTGAAGTTGGTGCCTCCTCACAGGAGGAGTTTCATAATAATTATAACTCTCTGGGTATCATATTCGCACAGTCGCTGTATCGCGGGGTTATATTGCGTCACGTTGTCTAAACACGCTAGTACGAGTACTGGTAGCGCCCAGTTAGGAAATCGCGAAACCATAGCGAAGTCACATGACCTTCGGATCTGAAAAAATCTATCTGCCGCGAATTGAACCCGTCCACATAAATTGTGTCCCCATTGTTCTTCGTCAAAGGGAAGGCAGGACTTGCTACAATGCAGTACAACATGCGTTGTTTGCGTGCATCTAAGCACGTCGGTCTCTCTGTTTACCTATTACCTGAGTATCACTTCTTCAGTGTCTGTGGAGCAAATGGCCAAGTCTACTGAGTAAGACGAATCTATGATCTATCTATATTTTGGCCCCTTTTTCTTACGTCAGTCGCGTGACGTTTCGGTGTGTCCCATCCAAAAAAAATCTAGACAGTCCCACATATTACAATCGCCCCCCTATAGGGAGCAAAAGATGTAGAAAGAGTGGGAAAATCAGAGTGTGGGGAAGCAAAACCGATCCATCCCGGAGGTCGCGGTAGGTAGCATCAATCTAACTATTCGCTCTTTCCTGGTCTCTTCTCATACATCAATTTCGTTACTTCCTCATCAGTGTCCTTCGTCCCCAAGCCAAGCCAGTGTGCGTATCAGTTATACGGAAAAGGCAAACAAACGAGATAAGAGAGCGAGAGAACCCATGACAGACGTCGTTTGCTGTATCACGAGAGCCCAAGGCCTAGTTAACGATGGCGCAAAGCGGTATGCCCGTCGCAGAGGTTGATATCCTATCGACCAATGGATATACTACTCAAGAAAAATACACCAAGGACGAATCTCTAGTTGAAACCCAGGTCGTACCTCGCGAACAATATGTGTAAGTCTCCCACAGACTTTCTGTCCCGATCAGCCCCTGACAGGGGCCACACAGGAAATCGGGCTTCGCTGGCATCCTCGGATCCCCATATGTCCTTGCATGCGCCTCGTTCTCCGCCATGGGCGGCCTGCTCTTCGGCTACGACCAGGGCGTCGTTTCCGTCATCCTCGTCATGGAGCAATTCCTGGCGGAATACCCACGCGTCTCGGAGTCTGCAGGAGGAGCCGGGTTCTGGAAAGGCTTGATGACCGCCATGATCGAACTTGGTGCGCTCATCGGAGCCATGAACCAGGGATGGATTGCGGACAAAATATCGAGAAAATACTCCATCATGGTTGCAGTTATAATCTTCCTCGTTGGAAGCATCCTACAGACAGCCTCGTATGGTTATGCGATGCTCGTCGTCGCTAGGTTGATCGGTGGAGTCGGAATTGGCATGCTTTCCATGGTTGTGCCGCTCTATATTTCAGAGATTAGCCCTCCAGAGATCCGAGGAACTCTACTTGTGCTCGAGGAGTTTGCAATCGTTGGTGGAATTCTGGTCGCATTCTGGATAACCTACGGCACACGATACATACCCGGTGAATGGTCATGGCGCCTCCCGTTCCTCCTCCAAATTATTCCCGGCGTCATCTTGGGCGTTGGAGTGTTGGCGCTGCCATTCTCCCCGCGCTGGCTCGTATCTAAGGGGCGTCATGAGGATGCATTGGCCTCACTGGCCAAGCTCCGCCAGCTGCCTCCCGACAATGCTCTCGTGCTGAGAGAATGGACGGAGATCAGGGCCGAGGTGATGTGCCACCAAGAAGTCAGCGCCGAGCGCCATCCAAAGCTCCACGCTGAGCCGACGCGTCTCAACCGCATCAAGTTGGAGCTCGTGTCCTGGCTTGATTGTCTTAGGCCCGGCTGTATCAAGCGCACTCACGTTGGTGCGGGAATCATGTTCTTTCAACAATTCGTTGGCGTCAATGCAATGGTTTATTACAGGTAAGTTCTTCCAATAAATAACTACTCTTGTTCTCACTAACCCCTGAATCAGCCCAACACTGTTCAAAACTATGGGTCTCGAATACAATATGCAACTCATCATGTCCGGCATTCTCAACCTTTGCCAGTTCATCGGCGTTTGCTCCAGTCTCTACACAATGGACCGCGTCGGCCGCAAGCCGCTGCTAATCTGGGGAAGCGTACTGATGTCAGTTTCTCATATCATCATTGCCGCGCTCGTCGGCGTCTATGGCAAAGACTGGACGCATCACCGCAACGCAGGCTGGACATCAGTGGCCTTTTTACTGTTCTACATGCTCGCTTTCGGAGCTACGTGGGGACCCGTACCGTGGGCCATGCCCTCCGAAATCTTCCCAAGCTCGCTGCGAGCAAAGGGGGTCGCGCTATCCGTCTGCTCCAACTGGTTGTAAGTAGCCCTATCCCAAAATAGCCCCTCTCAGTACGCCATGTCACTAATCCCCCCGCAGCAACAACTTCATTATCGGTCTAATCACGCCGCCGCTGGTGCAAAACACCGCGTGGGGCGCATACCTCTTCTTCGCCATCTTCTGTGTGTTGTCAGGGGTGTGGGCCTTCTTCTTTGTGCGCGAGACGAACGGCAAGACGCTCGAGGAGATGGACGACGTGTTTGGCGACTCCGCCAGCGCAGAGGACGAGGATCGCAGGCGCAGGATCGAGGGCCTACTGCTCGTTCGAGACGGAGATTCCGACAGCAGGGCTGAGGCTGAGATTGAGGTGCTTCAGGGGCGGAAGGAGGCCGAGTAAGGGAGTTTAGGCGGAGATCAACCCGGGTGTACTCGTACCCGGCCGACAAATATAGGGATGCGAAGGATCGAGATAGAGGTACCGTACTGTACAGTACAGTACCTCTGCCCTATGCAATGCTTATCGGCCCGGCTCATCGTTATAAAGAAGCCACGCGGGGGATGATGAGAGCTGCGGCCTATGTTGTACTATATATAAATGCTCGATTAGGAAATAAGGCGGATATGGCAGGGTATAATGCAAGAAAAGAAGCTCCTCTCATCGTATTTTATGCAACGTTTCTCATCGCACGGTTCCGACCGATTGGGGATGTGATTTTAATCTGCAGATGCATAGGAAGGTGGATCATGGACAGCTGAGGAGCCACGGCATCCAGTGCCTTGGTGGCCTGGAATGAGGTCTCTGGCTCGGGTTTCACAATCGGATTGTAAGGCGTAATGATGTGTGGGATGTGTCAAACTGCATAGCCCCCAAGGTAACACCCCCCTCCCCTTCGCCGACGACAATGAAGCTTCTAGTATCCGCGGCACATGGTAGTCAGGCGTGCTGTCAAATCCCGGTGTGCATGGAAAGGTTACGTGCGTAAACGTACGTGCGTAAGGTACGTGCGTAACCTTCCCATGCATCACCCAGATTTGACAGTAGCACGGTCTGAGTTGGCATGAGGAACTTCATCCTCGCTCATCTGCGTGTCTGTCGGGAGCGATGTCTTGGCTGTAAATCGCCGGATAGCTGGGAGCACAGCTTGAGCTAACAGGATAGAGAGGTTCATAGGGCTGTGTGGCGTAGGGGCGGCGCCTAATTCTGCTGTGGCACGCCGGAGCAGGTTCTGGATTGAGCTGGTCACCCCGATAGGGCTGAGTGGGTGTGACGTATGGCGATGCATTGGTGGGCTGGCAGCGGGAGAGGGATGTGGAGTGGTTTGGGGTTTTGTTATCTAAGTTGAGCTCGTATTCATGTGCCTACGGGTCTATGATTCGGCATTTCTATCGAAGGCATGCGCGCATTTGCGTGATTGTCAGGCTATAGATGGAAGGGCGCGGGCGCGGCCCATTGGATGAGATGGAGATTCCGATGGCTTTCGGATGATCGGACGGTCAGATTAGGGTTACGGGAAGCCGGGGAGGGATGGGGGTAAGCTTGAGGGTAGAAATGAGTAACCTTGTAGAGTTAAAACAATACTGCGGTGCTGGTGGTGGTGGTGGTGGTGGTGTCCAAGGTCAGGGATACTCGACAAGCTTCCCTTCCCTGAAGATTATGCTCGTACGCAGGAATCATGGAACGAGGAAAGAGGTACAGAATTGCCAGAGCACAATACAAACATTGCTACAACTGCCGCTCTTCTCCAGCACTCCTCATCGGGAGGGAAGGACAAAGGCCTCGTCCTCAGCTGCAGCGCGTGCAGCTTGAACGTTGTCTCCGTCAGCACTAGCATCTATTTGCTGGCAAAGTTGGGGTCCAAAAATCGTGTGAGGGGACGAGTCATGGCAGGACGATGCGTGTGGTACAGCGGCATGATGCACGTGGCATGCTGGCGAGGGCTGGATACGGGGATATCTGCATGCGTCCCGGGTGAAGAAAGGGGTTTCATCGGTGTTCTCTGATTGTGGTTGTCGTTCTCGTTGCGGGGTCTGAATCGCGGAATGAAGGGAGGGCTTCCTAGGGTGATAGCGGAAGTTTGACTCCATTATTCCCTGTCAGTTGCTATTCCCCGCTCAGCAAATCACTCAATAAACACCCAGACCAATGTGGGCCACCAATGGCACCATGTTCATGGGGTCGTTGGGGTCCAAAAAGTGGCGTCGACAGGGAGGACACGGCCCAGATGCTGGAGCGGAACGGTGGAGACAAAATCTGACGAACGAACAGATGACGCTTAGAGCGCAGGGGAGTCTCGCTCCTGCAGGGAGCCGGAGTTTAGAGGTAACACCTCCATGTGAGGGCTGTGAGGGAACAACTGGCTGTGGAGAGAAGCATCCTGCGCTATTTTATGTCAAACCCCAGCGCGCCTTGGTGTCGAACTGCCAATGGAAAGAGCTCCAAATGATGGTGCCTATTCCAGCTCATCGCTGGCAAAGACTTGGTCATGAAGCTGGCTTTTTTGGAAAATAGGAATGCTCTATAAACTTCTTTGTATACCATCCATGGGGACTCCGTGCAGGTGCTCCTTCCTGATGCGGTTCATGGCAGAGGTACCCACCTTGGATCCTGCAGGCGCACAAACCATCGCGACGCCGACAACGCATGCACTGACTAGAGCCACCCATAACATGCAGCCCATGGAAAACCTTACGTCAGCACCCCCAATGCCAAGTGTAATTTGAGGCAGCCAGGACAGGGAAGCGAACCGGTCAAGAAAGATGAACATTATAACCTCGATTGGGAAAGATATTTCAACCATGTGACATCCGGGATTCGGCATCTGTGAAACTCAAATCATTATGCAACTTGGGACACCGTGGAGAAATGGCGCGCCCTAGCGCAAGCCCGCCTTTTCGACAGTTGGGGCCTGCAGTGGAGGGAGGCAGGAGAATCCCCGCTCCCCACTCCCCTGGCGACGATCCTAGACGCTAAATATATTTGCGAGACATTCTGTGCCAGGGTCGCATGGGATGGTGATCGCGGCTGAGATTGTGTATCCGAGAGCGGGTTAGAGCGAGAACAGGACCAAGACAAACGGGGAGAGCCACGCGGTTGGGCTTGTAGTGGTTGCTGGGTTTTGCTGGGATGGTTCTTGGCTGCAGTCGGTGGACTTCCGACAACTTGTACAGTACAGTACTCATTGAGGTGTGACAATGTCTCGGGCGCCGGTGATGGGAGATTGGTTACGCCCGCCAAAATTTAATATCCGGCGCTCTTGATCACCGTAGCTTGTTCGATGTGTGATGTCGTGCGAGCTGTCGGTCGACGGGTGCGGGGGGACCAGCCAACTGGGTTGCGGAGTCGCGCGGAGAGGAGTGTGATTGAGGAAATGAGATCGAGAACACAGGAGTACAAGTGCCACGGCGCAATGTCAGACGCATCTCTGTCCAACGTAACAGCGACGAATAGTAGTTCTTGCAGTCGTAAAGCTGACCATTCTTTCTCAAGGTGGTCAACGGTCCGGTGTTCCTGTTCCCATAAGCCATGTGTTCCATAAGCCATGTCCCGTAAGCCATGATGTAGAGCACTGTGTCTCGGCGAAGGCGGTCGCAAAAACCGACTTCGCCGCGTCCGATGGAATCCAAATTCGTCGGATCTACGGCGGGCGTCGCTCGTTCGCCAGAACGTAGGACCGAGACCTCCATCACTCCCCGCGAGTGATCGACACTGCGTGTGCGGCGATCGTGCGCAACACCTTCAATTCCGAAGTCCCCGACCGCCAGTGGCTCCCAGCACCTGCACACATCCGAAAATAGCCCTCCCATACAACTGAACAACTAGAATACAATCTGATACACAACCCCAACCGCGCTCGCGGCTGAGCTTCACACCCACTGGCCCCTAAACGCAGCATATATAGATTTCACGACACACTCATGACGATAACGAGGCGCAGCCACTGTTGCCGCCGCGCGTATGTATTTTGAGTGCTGATGCTGATGCTGGGCTGGGACGTGGCGGAGTGGCGGCAGCGGGGGACAACGGGAAGTTCCTTGCAGGCACAGAGGTACGGTACCGGTACAAACGCTCTACTGTAAGCGAGAGGGGTCAACGCCCAGCCCGCGTCTCTGGCGGTTCGGACCCGCGGGTGTTTTCGCGGCCGGACGGGGTCTTGGCCATGCCCCTCCCATCACACCCGCAATCTGCTATCGCTAACGCGAGGGGGCGGGCGCGATCAGTCGCAAGAATTCCGCGGCTAAACGGGAATATGGGGGGGGTCAGGGCTGCTTTGTTTTCGGGCCTTTATCTTGGTGGCTGCAGCTGGTGCGTGCGCGCGGGATGCTTGGCATGTGTACTTGACCTGGGTTTCTCAGAGCCTTGTCTACCATCGTCGGTGAGTTTGGTGCTAGTTGGGGTTGAGGGGTTTGGGGGTCTCGGGGGCTCCGGTCGCGGTGCATCCGTTCTCTCACCGTGCTGGAGCGTACAGAATGCCTTTGCCGTCGCATTCCACGGCGAATGAGCCTCTTTGAGGGTTCTAGTTGGGGACACAAAGGTTGTGCGATGTGGCCGCCGGCGAACCTACCTTACTCGGCGTGGGGGCGGGCTGAACGAACACAGTAATCACCTGACTCAGCTCGTCCCCCAGCTCGCGGAATGCCATGCTATCAGGGTTTGTAGCAGTGGGGATGGGCCTGGGGTATTGGAAACTACGGGACCCTGGGTGAGAACCACACGTGTGCACTGAAGACAGCGATTGGAATTGCATGCAGCGTAGATTACGTATGTTTCCAGGATTTTAATCCCGCCAGTGGGAAGGCTACTCTTAATTTTAGACACTGTCTCTTCATCACTTTTCAGTATTCAAGTGGGTTTTTAACTGGGACTGCTCACTTGCTTGTTTGGTTTTGGTTTGCTGATGCTAGCTTACGTGACGGCACGATAGCGCAGTGAGAATGCTAAGGTTGCGGTGATGTCGCATCCGCCATGCACTAACTATACACTAACTATGCACCAACTAGGCAGCCACTTTTGGCTAGGGATAGTGTATGTGGGTTCGAACGGCTCGCCAACGAACCGGGGTATGGGTATGGGGATGGGATGCGCTTTGAGGTGTTTGGGCTCTAAGGTACAGTAGTTGGAAGTAAGGGGGTGTGCGGCGCCGCCGATATTCAGTAATTCACCGTGGTTTGGCTCACTGCAATGCGCTTCCCACATGCACAGTTAATTTGCTGCGAGGTATTACCGGGTATCATCTTTATTTGTTTTTTGGGGTCTACAGCGCTGTTGGATAGCTAAATTCTAAATGCTAAAGCGAGTGTGGGAGATGGGGGGTGTGCCCATTCCAGGAATGCCAATCCGAGGTAGTGCCCAGTATGCACGCACGAGGCTGCTTCCAACAACAGCAGCCCACCACTCTTCTCTATCCATATACACGTAACGCTGGCTGCAAGGCAAGCCGCCCTCTGTTTCCAACATGCATGCCAGCCCACCCTCCCATTCCGAAACATGCCCAATTAAGGCTCGTAGTCTTCATAAAAAGTATATACACGAAGATTGCAGAATAGTCTCGCAGCCGCCCCCACGGCGCTTGTATTAAGCAGCTGGCTGACTGGCTGACTATGAGTTGCGTCGCTGCTTGCACTTCTCGTGGGCCATGTGCCCATTGCGTGCTGTTGTGCGCGTGAATTCCGCTCCGCACTTGGGGCAGGTGGGTTTAGAGGCCATGCCAGACTTCTCACGTTGGTGGCGTAGCAGGTTGCTGAAGGTCGAGAATTTACGGCCGTTGCAGTCGTGATCCCAGCACTGTGGCTTCGGACGTGAGTGCACCACTCGCACTGTTTCGGGGGACTCTTGTGGAGCGCTCGACTGCTGTTGGTTGCTGTAGAAGAATTGCATTTCTGGGCCCGAAGTCATGGGGGGCATGGTGACTGGGCGGGAGCTGAGCGGCAATGTTAGATGGGGCTATTTATAAGTGGGAATGTGTCTGGTAAGACTCACCTGAGAGTAGGGATGGATGGTTCGCCTGGCGCGGTGGTGTATGGTAGGAGGTATCCGCCTGGGAAGTCATTGCTGACGCTGCGACTTGTCAGTTATCTGTCCACGGCCTTCATAGACTGGTGCTACTTACATTGGGTATGGCGCCTGGTACAGTTCTGGTGACTGAGTGGTCGGGATTTGAGGAGAACTCATGTATGGCTGTTGTAGTGGTAGGTTGACGGAGGAGATGGATGCTGAAGTCGTGGGTTGGGAATAGCCGCCGAGAGTCCTGGGGATGAGGTCTGGCGTAGTAGAGAGAGAGGGGTGGTAAGAGTTGCTTGATGACCTGTCGCGCCTAATCTGTGCCTTCGAGTCTCTCCGCGCCTGATCTCTTTGGCGCTTCAGCTCGCGCTGCTCGGTTGTGAACATGCCTCTAGGCGGGCTCGACGACATAGACCTAGAATCGCTGGAGACGATAGGCTGCTCGGAGAAGGGATCCAGCAACCCGTGCGTTTCTGGGAATCCGGTGCTTTGATCAAACACTGGGCCAAGTCAGCTTGTGTAATGGATATTAATGTTCCTAGGAAAACTCACCTGGCCAAGGGTAATTTGAACGGTTCAGCGATGCGTCGAATGGCGGATAGTATTGAACACCCATAGTACTAGAGAAGTTAGCATTGGCCTTGTAGTAGTTGGGGGGTTGGGAAACTCACGTCATGGTGCTTTGAGAGGAGGGGTCTGCTTTGCTGGTGTAGCTGGATCTCGAAGTTGGAAGGTCAACCTGGTCTTGGGCTGGATCGAGGCGTATAATTGGTGTTTGTGAAGACTGAGTAGTGTCTATGAATGACCAGCCTTGCAAGCTGGTGTTCTGGGATGTGATGGAAAGCGGGGTGAAGAGTGGTGGTGAAGAAGTAGCTGAGAATGCTGGGGACTGTTGAGGCGAAGATTGATTGTATGCTGAGGATGATGGTAGAGGTGCTTGGTTAAGTTCTGCTAAGACGGTGGACTCGGCGAGTGATAGTTGGCTTTGCGCTCTTGATCTAGACGGTTGTGAGTCTTCCTGACTTGGAAACTGAGGATAAGACTCCATGAGAAGATGGGGGAGAGAATGAAAATATAGAAGATGAATAGAGATGACGGATGACTATGGTTGCACGTACGTGAAGTCCAAGAGGTCAGCGATGCCAATTGTTCTAGGATATATCGGAGTGAGATCGAGATCGGTCCAAGATGGGATAGATTGTATTTATGAGAGTCGAGGGTGGACCCGGCGGGATACCATGTATATGTTAAAAAGATGAGAGGGGAGGTTCCAAGAGATTCAAGAGTGGTCGAGGTCTCAGAATTTAGAAATGCTATTTTGGTGCCCCGGTTGGATTTTAAGTCTGGCGTTACAAGGCTCTTGAATATCAACAAAGCCTCCGCCTCGATAAAGGTCCAGGGCTAGCAAGGCTTAAGTAGAATAAATGTGGATGGGGGGGTAAAGATGTCAGCGGAGAAGTGGCATGGGAACGTTGTAGTGGAGTTGTGCAAGGCCAGTCCAATGTCAGCCATTGCACGTCGATTACAGCTTTGAGTGGAGGTCGACAGGGTCAGATAGGACGAAGCAAGACCCTCTGGCCC